>JAGDQP010010852.1:0-54584 GCA_022664845.1 Lepisma saccharinum
GTGAGTTACAACACGACTATACAGAAATTATATATTTAGTTACGGTGGACTGAAGTTAGTGCCAGAGTGTAATGTAGATGGCGCACACGTATCCATGAAAGAGGACTGTAATAGTGATTGCAATACGAAGTGAAAATGTAATGTTATTGTTTTATTTAATTATTAACAATATTTAAAGACTGAGACAAGTAAGTAACAAGAGTTCTTAACTATTTGTACTTATCTTTAAGGTGTATGTACTGTTACTTGTACAAAGTTAATGAACATAATGTAATAGCCCGAACGGGAAGGTACCCCATTCAGAACATTACCTGCTGTGGGAATACATTTTCGTATATCTTAGGACAGCTTTTGATTTTCAGTCCACGCCTTTACTCTTTTCAGAGTTAAGATTCCTAAGATAGTGAATGCCCCTTTTGGAGGCTTCCTATCCTGTGAATTTTCTCAGAAGTGAATAGATCGATTGGTGATTCGAGACCTGCGTTGTGGATACCTTCAGCGGTGATATCTTCCCCGTCGAGGATTCCCACTGAAGTGGCCATTCCGGTGCAGGATCAATCCTTAACTATCCATTCCACGGAACTTTCATTCTGTATCCTTTTCTTCGTACGGATGCAGCATCGCGTTACCAAGTGGTTACCCAGTGTAAACCGTTACATCTTAAGTGTATCTTGTGAGAGAGAGCGAATATTCCTTGAAATGTTCTTTCGAGTTTCAATTTTCCTCGATTTATTCTTGTATACATTTTCCTTCAGAAACCACTAAAGGGGTGAAAGAAGCAGTGGATGTGAGATTGGGAAATCACTAGGCCGTGTTTCTAATCCGAGAAAACACTATGACTGCTCCAACACCAAAGGCTTTTCTACGGTGTTTCCTCAGTCACATCAGGAAAATGTCAGAATGATACCTTCAAACTAAATCGACTATCATCCAACATGCTTCCGCCTATCCTATTCCAGCGTGAGCATGAGTATCACTAAAGTCCATAAACGCATTCCAGCTCAATTCCAACAACAAAGAAGTGAATTTTCCGACAAGATGGAGCTCTCAATAGAAACAATTGTGTTCGATTTGTGCTATTTCTATCGAGGGGAAGGGGAGAATTAGTGAGATGTATTATACGGTATTTTGGGATCTATGTCCCAGGCTAGAGGTACCTGTAAAGACTAAATTTCAGTTTTTTTTTAATTAGATATTTAAGCCCGAAATACTGCATTTTTCGACGAAAGTCCATGTTTGAAACGCGATGGTCGAGAAAAGAGCGGGGCCCCGTTTATCCTTGACGGTCGGGAAATAAGCGAGGTTAGACCCACTTCCTGGTGGGCGGGAAACGGTTGGGGGTTAGTCAATTTTCCGATCGTTTTAATCTGGAATTTGTGTAATTTAAGTATCGGTATTCCGTTGCAAAAGAATTCTGCCGGTAGTTTAGATAGAAAGATGAAAAGAGGAAACGTTCTTTACATTTGTTAAAAACAAAAGTGCCTGTATGTGAGGTCAGGAACTTATAATTTATTATTAGTACTAGCTGTTCACTCGACGAGGAAGCCGTCTTCGAGTATTTGGCTGTACGGTCTAGTGGATAAAGCACTGTAGAGCTGTTTTAAGGGTATCGGGTTCGATCCCACCACAGGCTAGCGATTTTTTACTTTTTTTATTTATACTTTCGAAATTGCTCTTCTTTTACTACATTACCGAACCGGAACATCAGTAAAATAGGTTAGTTAAAGCTAGATTAGACATAAATTTCAAGTATTGAGCTCAAACAGTTTGGCCTGCGCGTTGATATGTCAGGAAGGCAGGATTTCTGTTATATATATATAAAATTATTATTATTATTATTATTGTCTTTTCAGGTTATTATGTTATAAATTCAAATTGCCTTATTTTCAAAAGTTTCTGAATACTGACGTAATAATTTTTAATCTGGAATCTTTAGAACATTGACCGAGCTGTCGTAGCTCAGTGGTAGAGCGTTGGCGTAGCATTCGGGAGGCCGTGGGTTCAATCCCAGCAGTCGACCATCCTGATTGAAGTTTTTCCACGGTTTTCCTCAGTCACACCAGGCAAATGCTGGGATGGCACCTACAGCATAGGCCCTGGCCGGCACCTTCGCGAATCCTTTCCCCTTCCCTATCCCGGTCTAAGCATTATAAATAGAATTCAAATTGAGAGCATAATGGGAAAATTTTGAATTAGTTGCTCCTGTGTACAGGACAAGGCATCATAAATTGACTGATTCTGACAAAGATTGTATTTTTTAAAACGTTTAATCAACAACTATTATGTAAAATAATTATATTGCTATCAAACTTCTATATTTAATACCCTCTTGAGAAATCTATCTGCTATCTGTACATGTATCTTGTATGACTTAGTGCTGTATTGGCACCATGCTGTTCGTAGAACATTACTAAATATTGCATTACATTATTATTACCACAACATATGTAGTGATATTTCACGTTACTATTAAACGGCTGAATAAAAACTTAAAATTTGTAATTTATGTATACTGGGAAACATCGAGCTGCAGGTGGTAATAGTAGTACAATCACGATATTTTGATGATTCTCTGAATTTAGAAAAAAATGACAGTAATCATGATGCAAAAATAGGAGTTTTGTTGTAGTTGCGTTTGCTATAAAGATTTATTTTCTAGAATTTCTGTGTAATGAAGAACAAACCTCCACAACTCCGGGCTTAAAGTCATCTGTAATGAATATAGTGTCTGTGTTACTACGTTCCATTTCTGACTTCCAGAAGCTGACAAAAGGTTTTTGGACATTTAAGCCCGAAATCCGGCATTTTTCGCAAAGGACCATGTTTGAATCCCCGTAGTAGAGAAGGGGTGTGATTCAGGACCATGATTTTTTGCGTGCATACACTCGGTTGGTAGATCTAAATATTACAAATTTTTGCAGAGTTTTATTCAATCCCTTCACCCCAAGAAATTGGTTAAATATCAAATTTGTTACTTAATTTTCAGGCTAATTATTGGAATAAAGAAATTAATTTTCAGAAAAGGTGATCCCATATGTTCAAAGTACACTTCATGAACTACACAACGGTTTGTGATTAAGCTCTGTAGCTCTTTTTATGTTTGAGATATTCAGGTTTTCGTACATGTCTACGGGAGTAATAACGTCATCCGCCATTTTGGAAATATGGTCGTCTCGTGAGAAATAAGGTCATAACATTTCTTATGCAACCAATTTTTCTAAAATTGGACGGTTTGTAATGGAATGACGTAATTACGTATGTTTCAGTTTCTGGCGTAACGTGTGAGGAGAAATGCTAATAATTTCAAAAGTTTAGGACAAACCGCTTTACTCAAATTATACAATCAACAATTTATTTTACTCTGCATATCTGTGATCACCCAGAAGACAAATAAAGTACATATATAATACACAACTGTAGCAGTGTATTAAATAAACGTCAGATGCAAATGTCTGATATATAGCGATTATAGAACACTACAGATCCCATCTTTAAGAACGTAAGTCCCATGCTGTAATAAGAATATTCAGAAGTAATTTTTGTATGACAAATAGCTGCAGACAAATACACTATACACACTTATATATTGTTAATAGACGATTTACTTAATTTGTATTTAACGTTCCACCAATGTTCTGTCAACATCCACCACTTCTCTAATGTTATATTTTAAACATAGTAATTACTTATGTCCTGAAATTCTTGTATGAATACATGTAAAACTGATTGTATTATTTTATCTAATTATTCATGCTTTGAGGAATGTATCATTACATAAAAATAATTTTCCAGAACAGGATTCGAACCGAGGACCTCACGATTAGAAGCCACGCGCTCTACCACTGAGCTGACATGAACACACCTACCTACCTCTTTCTGAGAGAACTCCTTCTGAAGAAACATGACTGAATTTTCGGTGTCGAAGACAATGACATTCATGTCGATTGCAAATGCTGTTGTTTTTTCTCCTTTGTCTTGTTCATTGTACTATGAATGTGAGAACTATGTTTGCTTTCTTTGCAAATGTTTTTTTACGTATGGAAAAGTAGGTGACAAAACCATCACATGTATGCATAGTTTCGAATTATTGTATCATTATGTATTTCAATGAATGTTACATTTTTTTTTACACTTAATAACATTTCGACGTATCTTATTGCACTTAAAAGAAGAAAAACACATCCATACTAACGTTTCTTAATTGCGAAGATTCACCTTTGGGGGCTCGAACCTGGCCTGTTTGGTTTACAGTTTCTGAAGATACCCGAAGTTGGTCTTAGAGATTTTCAGATGAAAAATGCACTATTCAATGTGGTCATCCTTTTTGGAATAGGTTGTACAAATAAAATGCATATTATACGGAAATAAATCAAACATAGAGTGCTGATGTTTCAATAGCAAGCGCGTGGCACTTCTGATGAAATACGTTTAACTCAGAAATAGCTGTGAAAGAATAACCGATACCATAACTAGTAAAATTAAAGAATACAACTGTGTATGTGTTATTAAACGATAATGTGGAGTATTTTACGCTATTTTTGGTCACATATAAATGTTATAAATACGTGATTAAGGTCTTTAGTTCTATTGCGTTTTTAATTCGGAACACATCAGTGTTGCTCATTGTTTAAAATTGCTGGAACATGTAAGTCTAAACTTTGTCTCTAGTCATAGCTTCTAAATAGTTCTAGTTATAGGGCCAAAACCCTATCATACTGTGCTCAAACGTATTTTGTCATAAAATTTAACTCAATCACTAAATTGGTAAATGGTGGACATAAGTTCAAAGGTTAAGACTAAAAGCATCAACATTTCTAAACCACTGTTAATTATTTCTCTAAATTCCGAGTCTAATTTGCGTGTACATATAACTAGCTCCAACTTTACTAAAAAAAAAATTTGAATGTTGGTCGTAAAACACGCAGCCATAAAAAAGCACACTCATATATGTGTAATCTTTAAAACGTTTAAATACTTAATAAAAATTCCAGAAAAGTAAGCTCTACAAACTTGGAGTACTCACATAGTATCTAAGCTACATACAAGTATCAAAAATATAAACCTAAAACAGTCACTAACTAACTCATCCCCAGGGTTAGTGCACAATATACGCATAGGGAAAACACAACCAGATCGATCACGTATTAGTAGATAGGCGAAGACATACCAACATAATAGGCATTCGGGCTTACAAAGAAGCAGAAGATGACACCGACGATCAGTTAGTAATGGCAAAAGTAAGAGGAAAGTTGTGCATTGCAAACAGGAAAAGTAAAGGATCAAAACAACTGGCATTCGAAGTAAAACTATTAGATAATCTGAGCATAAAGGCAGCTTACCAACTCGAAATTTTAGTTGACTCTAGTAGTAGTAAAGATCATGTTAATAATAATAATAATGAAATTGATATGGATAAAATGTAAGAGGCAATTTGTGGTCCAGTGAAGGGCGCAGGAAAAGAACGTGCAGTTGAGAAGAAACGATTACATAACAAACCTTGGTGTGATGAAAATTACATTAAGCTTCATGAACGAAAAAACCTAAGGCATCGATGGCTAGGCAATAAAACCATTGCAAAAGGAAACCACTACAGTAACGCGAAACGTGACAGAACACACAGGTTTAGAAACAAAAAAGCGAAAACATCTGACACAAAAAACTCAGGAAGTAGAAGAAACTGTAAGACAAATAACGTAAAAGATCTATATAAATGGGTAAACTTGTTAAGAAAAGATTACCAGCCATGGCTTAGGGATGGTTAAAAGATAAATATGGAGATCTTAAGGCGGATCTACTAAAATTCTCGATTTGTGGAAAAGCTATTTCGACAAGCTTCCTAATTTTCAGATGTGAATAGACAAGAGAATTGTAAATCCATGGATACCCGAACCTTGCAAAATCGAAATATCAATAAAGAAATTTTATAAATTCAAATCACCAGGAATTGGCAACATCCTAGCCGAATTAATAACAGCGGTAGGAACGGCACTAATCAAGAAACTACATAATTTGTAAGTCAAATATGGAGGAGTGATTAGCTTCCAAAGGAGTGGAAAACCAGTAACAGTTCTTGTTTATTAAAAAGCCGATAAACCTGACTAACAATTACCGCGGAATCTCTTTATCCCCAACATGTTACAAAGTGTTGCGAAATAACCTGCTAATATGCCTAAGCGTATACGTAGATGAAATAATTGGAGATCACCGATAAGGACTTAGAAAAGATAGATCTGTCTTGGACCAGATTTTCGCCTTGAGACAAATCTTAGAGAAGAAATGGGAATACAATAGAACGTTTCACCACTTGTTCATAGATATTAAGAAAGCATATGATTCTATCAAAAGAGAAAAAAAATACTATATCCTCGCACGATCTGGAATTTTGAAAAAAAAAAAACTTGTTCAGCTAGTAACGACTTGTCTCGGTCATAAGCAGTATATGTATCAGTAATAATATGTCAGATAGGTTTTTAACTTTGCGTTAGAATATGCGGTTCTAAAAATAAAATATCAACAATTTAACTAACTGTTTTTATACGCGGATGATGTTGATTTAGTAGGAGATAATATAAATGTAGTACAAAGTATCACCGATGTCTTAGAAGCGTACGCTAAGGTAGGTCTACAGGTGAGTTTAGAGAATACAAAATTCATGATAACAAGCCGAAACACGGAGGATGAAGGAAATAAAAATATATTAATAATTAAGAATGAGATCATAGAGAAAGTAAACAAATTTAAATACTTTTGAGAAACTCGATTTTCTATTCAGTAAACTCCTAACCTTATGATTAACAAACATCAAGAAAGTTGAAATTAAAAATATACAGAACGGTGATTCTACCAGTAATACATTGCTGTTTACGAAAGTTCGAGTACGACCATGGCAAATTAACATAAATTGCGTTTTTTTTTAAAAAAAAATAAGGTTTCTAGCAAGATATACGGACTAAAAGAGACGGGATGACCGGAAAATGGAGAAGACTGCATAGTGAAGAATACCACAAACTGTATAAATCACACAACATTATAAGAATAATGAAATAACGAAGGCTAAGATGTAGCTCAGATGGGGGAAAATGAAGTTTATATGTTTTAATCGTCGTTGGTAATCCAGATGAAAAGAGACAGTTGGGAATACCGAGACGTCGTTGGGGATAACAATATTAAAGGGAATCTTCGAGAAATAAATGCTCGAGATGAAAACTGGCTCGATCTTAAACAGTGAGATAGAATCCAATGGCGAAAGTTTCTTATTGGGACGATAAACTTCCGAGTTCCGTAAGCCATAGGTCATCTTCATTCTCAGAAACTATTAAACGAGTACTTGACAGGCCGAGAATTTAACCCAGATCGATTCTGAAGGTTACCCGAGTGTGTCGCATTTTCAATTTGTAATTTCACATCTAAGTTTCATGTGAAATGCCACTTCAACGGTTACAATTTTGACTTGTTAATATATTTTTTTTTCATGAGTTAGTGAATATTTCTAAATAAGCTGTGCGCACATTGAGTTATTTTGGGGTTATTTTACCTGATTTTTTAGATTAAAATTTCGTGATAAACACTAGCACATAAAGAGCCAGTTATCAAGACATACGTGCCGTGCTCGATGTTATTTCCTATAAAACAAAAGTACCTTCTTACTCCTATGTTACACTTTTGCAAGTTTTATGAATCTCTTCAAGAGGATTCATATAGTCATTGTGTTGACTATATACATACTATAATGACCTTGAGATTAGTGAATAACAGTCTCAAAAACCTGGAAGAGTCAGGAAATTTGGTCAGGTCAAATGAGTGGGAACATAGGTATATTCCAGCGTTCACTATTTATTATAATTGACTAAAAGGTGGGCAGTGTCATGAGACCAACATCATCGAACCTTACTTGCTACATTAGTGATGGTACAACCACACAAATGAACGTTATATGCGCCCATGTATCTTAAAGAGTTTTCCCTCCTGAAAAGCTTCAATCAATCTCCACGCATGGATAAGAATTTCTGAATGCCTTCCCTACCTGTCGTACGGATTGGATCTCAAATAGGAGGCGAAATGAATACATACGCAAAGATATGGTTTAATTGGGCAAGCATAAAAATTCCTTGTAAGATGCATTCATCAATTAGAAACTGCTTAAATGGATGAATTGGGTACTACTTCGATTGTGATTTTCTTAGCCGACACCGCTTACGAAATTACTTATCGAGATATGACGTCATTTGTGACGATGCCGCCGTTACTTCAAGTACCTGTAGTTCCGAAACTACGCGTTATTTCATTTTTTCCCCATCTTTTTTTTCATGTGACGAATCACCTCCCGAAGTTTGCGCCATTATTTCAGAAATACACTGTATATTTAGTATAAGTATGATCATGTGTCTCAGTCAGACTCGAGTTGCGAATATTCTTTTCTACCTGTCTGTAAGAGACAGTTCAATTTAATAGATTTACTTGTTTCATATATCTACTACTCAAGCGCAAGAGTACGCATGTTATTTCCTTTACCGAGGAAACACATTTTGGAATGCTTAAAAAATAATCACATACAGACCGAGGAATACCGTCTCTATTTGCATATTTACAGTCCGTAGTCCTCAATACTTTATATAGGCTCGAACCCGTGCAGATGGAATATGATAAGGGAAGGCAGTTGGCAAAGGCCTGGTTTGAAGGTATCATCCTGGCATTAGTCTGATCTACTAAAGAGAAATAATCTGAAAACTTCAGGATGGGCGTGCATTGAGATCGTTTCTAGGATTTTTCGATTGCTAAGCCAACGCAACGCTCTACCAACTGAACTGCGGCCGCTCAGTGTTATGTATTTGAGGTTCTGTAATGTCTCTCCCGCCCAGGGTCACTTCGTTTTTAGTTGTGAGCCGCCGTTGGAAACATGGGTTTCTCAGATCGTGTGCTTCTTTTCGTATCCATAAAACCTTTCTCAACTATAAGGCTAGCTTGCGTAGAACTGTTAATAATTGCTATTATATAATAATAATTCTTATTCTTCCGATATAATTTTTGTCGACTGCGCATTTTCTGGGTTTCGTGTTCTTCTTCGGTGAAGTTGTGTGGAATACTGACCATACATGGAAACTAAATGAATAAGTCCTGTATGTTTAATTACTGTTTTGTATGTCCTAACTAGTTGCCAATGCAGTGTTAATTAAACAACAGGACTTTAGATAGGAACTTTCCAATCAATGTATTCTAAGATGAAAACATATACTTTATATCATACGCTCTAGTCATAATGACTTTTCTCGATTTACTTAAAGATCAGTGTGATATCGGTTGCAAATATTTTATATGCCCAAAATTTAGTTATTTTTTTACAATTAGCCCTTTGCATTAACATTGTTACAATTCGACAGTTACTTGTAACCACGGAGGATTCGAAAGTTATTTTGTACTGGAATTTTACATTGAGTCTATTATAATGAAGAAATACTTAACTGCTTGAAAAGAAAAATACAACTCTAACAAGATTACATGAATGATCTTTAATATTAATTAATTTTATCCTGGCGCAAGGAAATCTATCCAGTCGCTATTAACTAGAAACAGGGTGCTAATTACGGCCGAGGATGGGGGGGATAATCCACCTCTGAAATGTATTTATCCGTGACTGCTAACTAGAATTCACTATCCTAGAAGGGGGGATGATATTTCCCCCCTCTAACATGTTATAGCTTTCTTTTCACGAACTTACAATGAGATTGTTTGCTCTACTTACCACAAGAATCCAAACATGCACGCCTATTGAAAAATATATGTTGTGTGTAGGCAAAGCTTTTATTACTGGTGTTGCAGCTAGTACTTCCGAAAAGTTACATGACAAAATCACTGGCCACAGTAAAAGTTGATCAAACAATAGAGGAAAGTACTTTCACCCACACAAGTTTCTCAGTTAATATAAGTTTGAAATTATTAGAGTCGATCTTCACGTTCGTAGATTTGAAGGTTGTGTGTTTCATGGCCGTTTATAGTTTCCTTGTTGGAGTTTTGCAGTGGTTCCCACGTTGTCTAAGAGCTGCCGCAACTGTAAGCTATAAAGCAGTAACTATAACCATACTTGGTGAATGATAATTAAACTATAATTATCAAAAATAGCACTTGTCTGCTAGGCTATGGCCTAGAAAGTGATTAGAGTTGTCGTAAAACAAGGAAAAGGCAAGGTATTGTGGTTTCTGGAGGACAAAATCTGTAGGAACCCTGAAAGTTAATTTATGGCCTTTATATTCATGTGCACCTCAATCGCTAAAAGCAGTGAGTCTAAAATATATTCTGCATTTCTCAACAGTACTGAAATTAGCGGTTTGCTTGCGAGAATAGGCATGAAAGGAAGATGTAATCTATTCATGACAATACATTATTCGTAGTTAGGAGTCAGTCTTGCCTTACTAAGAAGAATACCCTTCAAAATCTGCCTAGCATATACAGTCAAGCGATACGTAGCTTCATTGAAAATGGTCCTGTATTTCATATTAAGCATTCATGTGGCATATAATGGACAGACTGAAGAGTACTGACTTCATTTAAAGCTGTTTATTTCGTACAAATTCCAGTACATATTGTGTATAATTAACATATTACAATGTATTTAAGTTAGATTTACGTTCTGGCAACTATGTACCTTTCTAGAAGTTATTGCTACGCGGATATTTTAAATGTACTTAAATTGATTACATTATTGTTGCAAGGTGACTTTATGGTTCAAGGTTTAGAAGACAATTTCTATAACAAGGATATCTTGAAGGTAATATGGTTTCAATAATCACGGTGTATGTAAGAATATATTGATGTATTAATTTTCGAAAAGGTAAAATGGTGTTAACTAACAACCAAAAGCATATGCTGTACTATGTGTATTTGGTGATTTTGTGTAGTGAATCTGCATTCAAATCAGGAAATTGATAACAATGATACAGATTTGAATCACATGACGAGAAGTATTAATAAATATTGTATTCTCTAATCATAACATCTTTCGTCATTGATTCGATAGTTGTTAGTGCAGTATTTGTAAGGGGTGCACTTTATATTCCCCCGCTATGCCTAATCAACTTCAGAATACTGCACATATTATATTCCAAAATTTATGTCTCGAGGATATCGAAAGTATTGCCAATCTTTTAGCAAAGGGAACACTGTGACTAAATAATTATTCATTGTAGAGAGAACTGTAGTGTCCCAAAATTACGGTTTAGGACAATCCAAGAAGACATGAACTTTAGCCGAAAAAAGTCAGACAGTTTTTGTGTTTCGTAGTATGCAATGATTTTTTCGAACCGTAGTGTACATAATTCAATTGTATTCTGAGTGTACCATTTTTTAATATTAGGTAAAATGTACTGGGCCCAGGTATAAATTAGACCAGATATATATACAATAGTGGTAGTTATAAATTTAATCCATATCAATCCGTAACATTGATGGCCGATTACATTGCGATGGTTTTGGAACAATGTGAAAGATTTCAACTTAAAATTTGTTTGCTTAGAGTATCAAACCTCATAAAGTAAGGATAACTTGTGGCAACCTAGTTACATAGACACAGGAGATTAAACGTCAAATGTCTTGAACCATTGCACTTCCGAGACGACGCGTCGGTCTGGAAGAGATATGGATAGATTATTTTACGTTTACATGTTGGTTGGAGACTGTTCATTAATGCAAATAGGGCGCTCCTGTGATATTTGCTTGAGTATAGCTTATGAATGATCTTGGTTAACGTTAACCGGGTGCGAAGCGAACCTGATTTGAATATGAATGATCATAAGTCTGTAAAGATCTCTGAATGGTAATCGATCCATTATCAGCCTACGTTGACGTCGAATGTATTCAAAGATATTATACAATATATATAATGGATACGTGAGTTTTCTGTTAAAATGATCAAAGCTTTCCTTTACGATTCATAGAGTCTACTTCCGGCATATTAGGAATAAAGTTTTTCAAAGTTGGAACATGCATTTAAAAACTAAGTAATTGGCCGTATGGATCTGGAATTATATTGGTTTATTGAAGTATTTTACGGGTGCTAAGTCCGAGGCGTATAGTGAGTATTTGCACCAATTTTATTTAAAATCCGTTAGGTTGTTAAAAGCGTATATGTCAATGAGTTCGTTGTGTAATAGAAATAGTAATTGTATACAATGGCACTCGAACAGAATAGAGACTTATATATTTATATAAGCAATTACACAAGTAGCTAATATATAATTAAATTAGAGAAAAGAGTTTTCCTACATAAAAGAAAGAGTTTACAATCTACGTAATATTACAGTTAATCATAAAGTGTCGAATCTCGGAAGAAGCGCAGTTTTTCTATCTGCATGGGATAGCGTGAAGTTGAACACGGGAAATTTGTATTATCATATTCTGGTACCGAGGCAAGTTGAATCTTATACCCCAACTTATCATATCATCAAAAGTTTTGTTAATGATATTTCAGTAAGTTAAGTTACAAGTAAACAATATCAAGTACTTTATTCCCCCACTGGAAATATAACCTAATAAGCTCACTGACTAGAAACGAAACGAGTCTCCAAAGGTATTTAATTTCTTATTGCTTAACTATTCCCGTCTCTTAGTAGCAATGAACCATCTATATGAACTTTGATAAAATGAATTGATTTTAAAAGTGTTTAGAACTTGTTTATGAACTGTCTACCAAGTGTTTAAAGGAAGTTAAACATAAAAAAAATGAACTGGAATAATTCATTTGAACAGTACAATCTACTCACAAACTAAACATACATTTTATCATCTCTAAATTAGTGCAAAAAGACGAATTGTTTCCACCAAGCACTGAACCGTGCACTTCTTATTATAAATTATATATTTACTTTAAGAACAGTGAATCATATTTTTGTGTGACAAAAACATCTGTAGTTGAGCAATCTCTCGATATCTCTCTCTCAGAGGATGCTCTTAATCCCCCTCTTACCTCTTTTTTTTTTTAGAACATGTCAAATCCTACTAAAGTAAACGCCTTTCGCAACCTCTCAAGCATCTATGGCCTTCCGTTATCACTTATCAATTCTAATCAATCAGTGTTTAATGTACTTCAAATCCACGCGGGACGTCCATTAGGTAGCATCAAAGTCTTAAGTTTAATCCTAATGTAAATTTTCGGTTGTGATCATAGATTATTTCACGATGAAATATTTCCCTCCTTCATTCCGGGACATTAAATTAAATTAGTTCGTTCAAACATAATTTTGGTTAAAACGTTATATTAACAACATAGTTATGGATTAACCAATTAAGTCATACAATTGCTCTGCAATTCTCATTTTTTTCTAAATAAATTTCCTTTTTAATATGAAATAGCAGTTAGTCAAAATTCTGGTAAATTCTAATTTGAATTAAAGAGTACGATGTGAGCCATCTTATGGCTCACCGAGCTTCTTTTAAATAGGTTAAAATGAATTGTACCGCAGTCAGGAAACAACAGAAGCGAAGATATTTTGTACTTCAGGAAAGAACGAGAAGTCAAATGGAATAGAAGCAGAAATGAAGTAGTTTTCCAATGCCTCTTTCTTGCAAAACACCGCTAGCTGCTTAATTGCCATTATGTATGCTAAGCGCATAGCCATTTTCCGAGTATTTATTCTAATTTAATCTTTTAAGAAGACATGTTCTACAGAAGCAAATTATTCTATGTACCTGTATGACTGATTCGACTTCCGTCCCTTCTTTTCACATGTATCTGCATTGTTAGTCTATTACCCAATGTACTTTCGCACTCCAATCTAATCATACTTGCCCCAGTTATGCGAATTTTTCTTACTGCATTGTTAGTCTATTACCCAATGTACTTTCGCACTCCAATCTAATCATACTTACCCCAGTTATGCGAATTTTTCTTAATACTTTTCCTCATTGGCCAAGTCCCAGTTTGGTATATGGTACAAGTTCTTCCATAGCATATGTAGAATTTCATCTTTGAAGGACAGCAGGGATGGCTTTAGAGATATTTTTATATATATATATCTGGTGTAGTAAAAAGTAATCCATTATTTTTGCATGACATTGAAGGTTTGATTTACCATAGTTAGAATGATCCGATTTAGGTCACACATGCGCCGTTTTGTTCGATAACGTGTTGCCATTTGGAAGGTAATATCATGATGCCTCTCTCATAGAAGCCCTTGTCCCTATTGGCAAAAAATTGAGACAGTCGATTTTCACAAGCCTCTCTTGAAGCGAATTTTGCACCAGCAAACGTGTTCGCCATGGACAGGAACAGATGGTAATCACTCGGTGCCAGGTCCGGACTATAAGGTGGATGCATAAGAACCTCCCAACCAAGCTCCCGGAGCTTCTGGCGAGTCACTATCGATGTGTGTGTCCTGGTGGAACACATTGCCTCTCCTATTGGCCAAAGCTGGGCGCTTCTGGGCGATTGCTGCCTTCAGACGGTCCAATTGTTGACAGTATAGTTCCGAGTTAAGGGTTTGGCCGTAGGGGAGCAGCTCATAGTAGATAATTCCCTGCCAATCCCACCAAACACACAGCAAAACCTTCCTGGCTTGGGCACCGTTTGCGCCGGCGCACCGCGCTTCGACCACGACCGTTTTCGCGTGACGTTGTCGTAAGTGATCCAATTTTCATCACCAATTACCAACCGCTTCAGAAATGGGTCGCTTTTGTTGCGATTCAGCAGTGATTCGCAGATGGAAATTCGGTCCCTGAGGTTTTTTTTGCGTTAACTCGTGTGGCACCCATACATCAAGCTTCTTTGTGTATCCAGCCTTATGCAAATGGTTCCACACGGTTTTTTGTGCAATGTTTAGCTCTTGGGCAATCGAAATAGTGCTTACATGACGGTCTAACGCGACAATGTCCATGATTTTATCGACATTTTCGACACTTGGCCTTCCAGTGCGTGGTACATCTTTGACGTCAAAATTACCGGCACGGAATCGACGAAACCAAAATTGCGCGTGATTGGCTGTTACAGTATCAGGACCATAAACACTATTCACATTTGCAGCCGCCTGGCTTGAGTTTTCGCCTTTATCGAAGAAAAACTGTAAAATATAGCGTATTTTCTCTTTGCTAGTGTCCATTTTGACGCGCGCTCACACAACACTGAGTCAACTCATCACAACTATCTGAACAGTGTTTGTAGTACGCAATCTCATCGTTTGAACGCCATCTCGTTGAACCCGATCGGACTTATACAACGCGAGATACAGATCACTGAAGCCATCTATTGGCAAAATAATGGATTACTTTTTACTACACCAGATATACTGTATATTTAATTCACACAGTAGTTAATATCTTAAAAAGCCAAGTACAATTAAGAATTCAGGGTATAAAAGATCAAAATATAACGTAGTTCTTTTCCATTACTGATTTCCTTTATTCGCTCTCATTTTTACTACAGCTAGATCAATTTCCTTAAGATTTAACATTATAGAGCCTAAGTTATAGCGATTTTTCTAGAACCCGCGTATATACGGGCTTCGGCGTAAGAAGGTTAATATCGACTTGTCAATAGATCGTGTTTCTCTTGGACCGTCAAGTATTTATGCGTAAGTGTAACTAGAAAGAGAAGTTTTGTAATTATCTGCATTTGTGTGTATCTCGGAAGAAAAAAAATCTTGTTGTAGATTATGGGCTCGTTCGGAAACTACGAACGAGTTTAACGCGTTAATCTGGTTCTCTCACGAAGCGTTCGGAAACCACTTTCGTGAAGTTCGTTCATTTAGTTAGCCGTTCGGAAAGTCACTCTCAGTTAATTTTGTTCGCGCACGAAACGAATTAGCTCTGACTTCGTGAACTTCGTTAAAATTAACATGGCCACCATCCGCATGATAAAGTTACCTCGTTTCGCTTCATGTAATCTTATTTTTCTTCATCTAGAGGTATAAAATTGTAGCCATGGCTGCTATTTCTGCAGCAGGGAACAATTTTGACACAACTAATGTACATAGCAGATTAATATAACGGTTTATCGTAAACAATTGATTTATCTTTACTTTCCCATATTTAACACTTTTCGAGCTGTGGATTGCTGTTAGATATCACGATTGCCACTAGATAGCACCACCAGTAAAAGATGAAATTATTGAAGAATGTTTTTTCTAGAGGCTTTTTGAGTAAAAGAAAGAATAACATCGTATAGTACAAAATTATCGCCTTTATGAAAGACACTCTCCAGTGCTGTGTATTATAACAGACTTTTCTAATGATTTCAGTTAAACGACAAGTTCTTGAAGGAAGGCATGCTGTTTTAGCTTTCATAAAGCCTGAATGCACCACGTTCTTTCACGTTTTAATTGTAATCAGCAAGTAGCATTAGAGTCTTGTATAAGATGGTATTGAATTGAATTTTACTTGTGATCTTTAGACATCTAAGGCTGAGGGCGGTATAAGATGGATTATCAAGTATTTATTAAAATAGTTGTTTTGTCTGTCGGCCGAGCGGTCTGTGGCGATAGGCCATCGGCTCGAAGGTCCCGGGTTCGAGTCCCGGCAGGGGCATGTGTGTGGATTTTAACAGCTAAAGGCGAATCGTGACGGGGCGAAGTCCAAAGTTACTAAACTGGCCTATATAAAAATAAAGTTGTTTGGTCTATATATTGGTTTCTCTTCTTGGCAATACAATTTGACTAAGACGTTAAATGTTAATTCCTTGCAATTTATTTTAAATATTTTCTGTAATTGGAATATTTTTATTGTCCCGTAAATGTGACTTAGTAGTTGGCGAAGTGATGGAAATTTTAAAGGATATAGAAATATGTAGGAACTTCAGTCAGATAATTCTTGTATATAAGAGAATCGATTTATTCTACTGTTGACCAAATGCAACGAGTAGAATGCTAAGTTCGTTATACAAGTGTAGCAAATGAAATTTGAAGTGAATTGAATGGATTTCTCCAAAGAAAGGTCTTACATGTTGGTAAATAACGTTATTGTTGGAAGAGAATCTCTCCAAAAAACTACATGTCCCTTCTTATAACCACACATTCTATTTTCGTTTATTTCTTTGTTATGTATGCGAGTTGGTGTCTATCGTTATCCTGACAACGGTTTGGAGCGTTCGGAAATAACGAAGAAAACGAATTTCACGAAAATAATTTTCAGCGTTAAGATCATGCATTCCGTGAGCTTCGTTATGTATTTCCGAACAAGCCCTATATGTACACTTAGATTCATAGCAGGTAGCCTGTGGAAAAAAAAATGAATAGCAAGTCCTAAGACTTAAAAAAAAATCTGGCAACATTGAACTGATATACATGATTAATCCAACACGTAAAATATTAATTTTAGTTCTGTATATAATCATTGATGTAAGTACGGTCGACGGATTGACTGGCCCAATACAATTAAGCTGGGTCAACTTGACGCCGATTTTCGATTAATCTTGCCTGCTTAATTGGGATTTACTTGCGTCTTATTGGTTGGCCTATGTCTGGGTGTGTGGAAGCAAAGAAAGGATGAAGATCTAGCTAAAGAAGAGAGGAGGAAGACTGGAATATTTTAAATATGGTATTGTACGGAATGTGATGTTCAGTTGTTTTTTTTAAACTCAATTGCACCTGCCAGGTACTCATGGCTTGTGATGGCTTCAATTTCGGGTCGCTAGAAGTAGATTCGTCTCCCGTATTTAGATCTATGGTGCTGGCTTCAATTTCGGGTCGCTAGAAGTAGATCCGTCTCCCGTATTTAGATCCATGTGTATAATAAAAGTTTAGTATTACAATGTATTATACTTTACTAAATCTTCCCATTACTTTCTATGAATCCAAGTGTTAACATTCCTAGTGACATTTTTTGTGAAATTAAACATTTCTTTAAAACTACATATGGGTCTGTCCACAAGAAGTTACCCAGTTTGGTCAAAAATAAAAGTACGAATGCTGGTCCGTGCATAATTGAACATTAAAGTGCAAACATTTAATTTTCAGTTCGGAGCAATAAAAGTGACCATGGTATGTTATTTATGCCAGTTGTTGAGTCATATACTGAAAGGTGAAAGTAGTTTGAAAAAGTTCGTTGAGAGATTATACAGTGCATAATTATTAAGCACCTATATTTAGTGGCTATTCAATATATTTTTTGTAAAACCAGTTGCTGACACCTTTGACGCAAGGGGAGCAGTAAAATGGTGTGATTAAGTTAGTACTGTATGAAAAACTCCTATATCTGAAAGGACGCCCCCTCGTTCGTTGTCCGGATACTAACGACATTGTAGGAAAGTTTCATTGTAAATATGTAAAATGTTGCAATCTCCAGGAAACTTCTAAACTTGCTAGTAGACTTGAATTACAACAATTAGCAGTAGTTGCAACGAATTTTGCGTAAGTGTTCTTGAAGCAAAAGACATTAGTTTTTGTGTCCAGGTACTAACGCTGAAGCATATCTTCGAAGCAGGGTTTGTTAAATGGAGGTGTGATTTTGTACATAGAACAGTGCATTGATAAAGTAACTTAATTGACAGAAACAACATACATTCCATTCTAATCTTTTGACACATCTGTCGTTTCTGCAATAATCAACTCGATTGAAGTATGATATAGTAGCGCCAATGTTTCGTGTAGACTGCATACCTGTTGTAATGTTGTGTTACACTATGGCGAAAACAGAGGTAAATGCTGTACATGTGGAAAGACATAAAAATGATACTAATTTCGAACTCAACGGTGGAAATGACTTTACTGTTTCTTAATAATGCTTGGTTTTGAACATCAAACATTAATTTCGTCAATTCAATGGTTTGTGACCCAAATAATAAGGATTGCATGAACTTAGGTTTGCAGAAAGCAGTGGTGAAACGCCATGTTTCGATCAATGTACGCTCCCATGATACAATAGCTGCAAATGATTATGCATTTCGTGACTGCTCCAAACATCTCAACATATTGTATGTGTAATTTCTGTACGAGTAACCAAAATGAATCTTGTAAAAGTGAAGTTGATCAAAATTGGGAGAGTATAGAGTTAAGGATATACACAAAATTTGACAGGCTATTGCTCTTTTTCCTTATGTTGTTGGATATAAATATCAAACAGGGCTCAGAAGACATCGTGCTTGTTGTGGATGTGAAAAAATAGAGAAGGTAGAGAATAAATGAATACCTACAATTCTCTTTATATTCGTGTATTTCAAGATGATTTCAATGTTTTCTTTGATTAATTATTATGTATTTGTACCACATAATAAATTTCGATTTTAGTTTATGTACTACAACACTCTGATTCAACGACGTTACTGAACTAAATGATCTCTATTTACTTGATCAGTTTTCAGGCATTCATTTTTGTCCGACATACAACATTTTACACGCATGCGTTTGTAATTATTATTATTATTATTTCATAACAATGTAATTAGTGCAACTTGTATTACATACGATCAATTAATTATAAATCAAATGTTGTACGAATGTCCCCTCATAAGAAACTTATAAATAAAACAATATGATGAGGAGAAATCTCATTGCCGTTTTATGTATCGATTTTTCTTTCCAATTCTGCGTCCGTATACTGACGGAAGATAGACCGACATATCGTGGTTACATGTTAATGAAAGATCTAAAACAACACGGTGTAATACCAGTAAATATATCAGAACTAGACATATTGTGGTTACATTCATATATAGTATATGACTTAGTTTTTATACTTGAAAGCCGTTCAAAGTGTCCGGATACCAACGCTTGACAGACCCATACTTATGTCTTACAGCAGCTTAAAGATACAGAATGCCGCATCATAACTATTTTACAATTCGTCGTAGAAGGAATAAGCAACCTTGGTATTGTTTCAAGGTACACAGAAATTCATTGAAAATGGCTGGAAATATTTCAAAGTCCGAAAATTTTCACAATTTCAACACTGAATCAAAATAGCGTGACAACAGAACGTGTGAGTTGTTTATTTTCAATCAGAATAGAACTTTCATTCTCAAATTGCATTACTATTCAGTCATTAAATTTACATTGTCACATTTTTATGAATCTGAGTGTACCATATCGAAATCTTCAAGAGGGAAGCACAGAAAATATGTTGGATCGTCGGTCTTTGAGCTTGAACTCGATACCTTCTGGTTACAAGGCGAACCACTACGTCTGCAAGCTTTTGCAAAATACTTGAAATAATACTATACAACATTTTAGTTGTCTTCCTTTTTTTTTCTTTTTGACTTATTCAAATAAACTGAGAAAGTCTTTTACTAATCTTATCTTTCCATGACATACAATCATACCTTCCATTCTTAAACAAGTAGATAACACAAGGATCAACGGAAGCAGAGATTCTGTCAGGATTTTCAGTTTGTGTTCGGGGAGGAGGGGGAAGGGACTAAAACCAAAATTTGATGTATGTAAGTAGTTTTTGGCAGAGTTTTGATCGATTTTTACCCTAAAAAGTTTAACTTGGTGGGGGATATATCCCTTATAGGAGAGATTTGTCAGAATCTCTGGACTTGACTGCACAAACCTAATAGAATGGCGACATTCCCACACTATAGATCACATCATCAGGACAACTACAGATGGATGTTGGAATGGTATTAAGGTTTAAGAGCAGGTGTACCTTCCTTCCTTCTTCTATTTCTACAGATAAAGCAAAAGTTACTCCTAACAAAGCTGTGAACAAATTAACACACGCATCTTTTTATGTAAAACTTAAATTTTGTTTGTATGTATGTTTGTTCGCTATACATATCCACGCAGTTAGGCCAATCTGCACCTTATTTTGTATGGATGATTCACGATCAAGAGAAGACTGTAGTAGGTTGTCTCCTCACCACTAATATATATATATTGACTGTTCATAACTACCAAATATACTTTGGGTTTTAAAATCCATACCGTTAGACCACATGCTATGCAGCAGTGCGGAGAAGCAATTCAAAATTAGTCAATATCTTAAAATCCAAATACAACTGAATCAGTTATTTCAGAAATGACACATGCGCCATTCTACTCTTATGACAAATGTGTCGTTTCTGAAATAACATTAATTTATAGAGTTCAGTTTATAGCTTCTTTACTTGACCATTCGCATATTGTGGATTATATCTGGTATCAACGTGTATATTAACTAACCATATAACACCTACCATATATTTGAATTGGCCAAATAAAAAGATAATGAGCTGTGCAAAAATTTTCCGGACAGGATTGAAAAATGTTCCCGCCAATATGAACCTTGCCATGTGTCAGTGTTGTGTCTGATGTCACACATCCAATACACAGCAAGAGCGATAGCTTGTTGTGTGGCATTTGGTGTCGTTCAGTCGTAACGTTAGGTGTATGTTTCAGTTCATGCGAGATCAAAATGGTTTTTCACTTACAGATGTTGTCAGGAAGTACTTTGATGCGTTTCTTAAGTGCTGCCATCAATGTCAAACTCGATGGAGTGTTGAGCTCTGGTATAGTGTTGTACGACAACGCGAGGTCACATGTCTCACATGAAACAGCCGCGCTTCTGCGTATATTTAGGTACAAAATCCTCGCACATCCGTCCTGTAGTCTCAACGTGTCGCTAAGTGATTTTCGTTTGTTTGGCCCCTGAAGCAACACTTCAGGGATTGATGTTTTGATACGGGACTGTGTGTTAGATTGACTCCAAACCCAATCAAGACTGGCTGCTGCGACAGGGAGATCGCTGCCTACAGGCTTACAGCAACTAATTTTAACTGGTACAACTGTGATTTTCGTTATGTTTTTATTTGGTCATACCAAATACTTTTGATTCCACTTCAACGTGTGGGCGTATCAGCTGATATAAAGTGAAAGATCGTGCAAGTCGCTTTGTTCTTTTCCTCTTACATTGATAATAAAACTTATATATAAGATTTCTGAAGGATTTTAAAGTATCCATGCAATTCATTCGTGGTGAAGTTATCATTAACTTATTCATCCGCAGTAGCCCTATAGTTGATACCGATCTTTCGTAGTTGATACAATCCCCATTTTCAATGTAAGGAATATAATTACTAAGTTACTAAGCCAGTCTCTGTATTTCACGAACCGTTGTGATTCTGGTCCATTTCTCCATTTTCCAATTTCTATGTATCAGTGTTACCAGATCTATCTTCAAGGAGACGATTTACTTCTTAGTTTCGCGTTCTAGTTTCCAACATTATTTCAAAGCAAATTTAGTTTTTTTAACCTTAAAGCATTTTTTTTACCAATTCAACTTTGTTTCTTTGAGAGAATGCGAAAACGGACAAATCACGTTAATATCCTGTGGCCTTCAATTACAATCGTAAGTTTGAATGAACAAATCGAAGTAAGCAAGATAGAGAAAAAGTATTTAACTACATAAATATATACACAGAAGAGAAGGCAAAACATGTTTATTCTTCCAATTTATTTACATTGCTATTCGATTTTTTAACGTCAAAGTTAAAAGACTGTTTGATAGTTTATATTTCAACAACTTTGTAACCATCATATCTCAGTAGCTTAAACCTGACTGTAATATAAACAGTCACTTCCTTCGAAAAGCTATTCCAACCGAATTGTTTTCACAAGTAATGATATTCTTTTCACCTTAATCCAGAATTATATTTATTTTGAACTATCTCAATCATTAGTCTACATTTATGTACAACAATTATATAATTATTTAATCAACGAAAATAATAAATAGTCTGTGCACTTTCACTAGTGTATAGATTCACGTATGTACTACAAATGTGGACTAGAATGATATCACATGAAACAGGACACGTTAAATATACTGTTAAGCTTTGTTTTAATATATGCGATGTGTATCTAGAAATGCTTGCACGTAAGATTTAAATTTCTGTACAATATAATAACTTTATAGAACTTTTGATTATATTTTCTTCATGCAATAAACTGTGCAACATTGTTTAAAATTCAAATTCAAAATTGCTTAAAATATAGTGTCATTATAATATCTTAAAATGCTCTTAGAAAAAACGTGTTTGCTTTTGATCATGCAAGTGGATGTCATTTCATAAGTCTATTAAAGACTATCTTTTTTTCTCAAAAAAATAGATCAGCTGCAGTTATTGAAGTTGTGATTGTATTCTACAACGCTTTAGAAAAAATTACAACAAAAAACGACACATGAAAATAACTTGTTACATTAAAAAAGTGAATCACGTTAAAAATATTTGCGTATGCGACGGAAACTTAAGGTTAGAGAGAAACACCTGTACAACGTTCCGAACAACAGCTTATATGTACAACTTTGCTTCAAGCTGTAGTAAATATATACACTAAAATTTAAATAAGAAATATCTTATTAAAACAGGGATGAATGTAAATTTCTGTGTCTCCTTCATTACAATCAATAAGGTTAGGTTAAACTAGTTCAGTTTTGGTTCGATTTGGCTACATTATAACAATACGATACGTATTATTGTTTTGACAATAGAGGTAATTACAGAATGTGAAACGTGGTTTACTATGTTGTTTAATTATATTTTATACGTAGGAGGCACAGCATTCTACACTCTTGCCTTAAAACATTTACAAAAATTTGAGAGCTCAAAAAATACCATGCTTTTCACGTTTAGTATACAATTACCATAGTACATATTTCGATAACAACACTTACAAACGTATGAACTATTAAAAGAAAATGTATACCATAATGAACAAATGTATTCAAGTTTTTACGTCGTCTAATCTTTATACAAGTCTTGTCATCTTGTTGTATTTATGTAAACTTTCTGTTTCTGATTAATTATTTTTATTGTATTTTCGACCTGTTCTCTGTGGTAGTCATTTCTAAGTAGAACGTGAACGAACTCGATGTATCAGACTAGAAATAACCGCATGTTTCTGTGTAAAATGATAATGGGATTTGGCCTTTAAATAGAGGTCTGTATGCACTGGTTTTCTGTAAACCTGATTGATAGGGAAAAGCAGATGGGTATCATTCCGTGTGTAAGTAGCATTAGTAACGAATAGTGAGCAGTAATGAAAAAAATATATGAAACCATGTGTGTATAGACCAACGGAAGAAATCAAAAGCAAATTGCGATCTATAAAAGAAAACATATCCTGTATAAGGTCCCAGGTGTATACAAAATCAATTGTAATTGTAAGAAAGTGTATATTGTTCAGACAGGGAGAAGTATTGAAACTCGAATGAAAGAGCACCAATTACCCTGTAATAAAGGTACAAGGAGAAATCAGCTGTTGTAGAATATTGGAGTATTTGTATGGAATCCATGCACTTCCAGGAGGAAACGGAAGTGGAACACAAAAGCAATAATTATATCGAGATACTTACAAAAGAATCAATTGAAATATTAGTACATGAACTAAAATTGGATAAAGAAGTTACAAATTAAATCAAACTTATGGAAACTACAAACGAAAATTTTCAAATTTGATTCATAATGATGAGTGATAAGTGAATGAAACGACTGTAAGACATGTATAAAGATTTGCATGACATCAAAACCCAAATAAATTCGTTATAAAAATAACCATCGTGAGAGCTTAAAGTTTGAACATGTATGCCAGTTTATCTCTTTCTTGAATCTGTCTAGATGTTTACAGATGTGATTCCAACTTTAGCCGTGCGTGACATAGATTTCAAGTAATGTCTAAGCTTTGATCTATTTACTTGTGTACGTTCTTGCAAGTGGAAATAATGCAAGTTTCAAGCTTGAATGCGTTGATGATTTGATTTTGGCAGTGCTATTACGACGAGTAATCATTACCTTTTATTGCACAAATGCTTCTTAGCTACGAGAAGTAGAAGGTGAAAGATAATGCACTACGATGAATTAGTGAACATTATGGACTTTTACTTGTGCTTGTTTATATCTAACACCAAGAATGTATTAACGATTTCTTTGAGAATTGTTTCTGAGACACTACCAATTAAGGACAAAGACTCATACTCGAAAAGAAATATATTTAAACACAAGAAGTTCAACTCATCTCAGTAGCATAATTAGTTTACTTTATTTCACCAAGTACAATAGTTGAAGACGTGGCAAATTCTTTACGATTGAGAAATAGATTTCTAAAAGATTAACTATTTGTGATAACTAATGCAATTTTAATTGGAGGAACGAGATATTCCCCTTGAGATGACTTGCAAAGCAACTGTAGCAATCCCTCCGTGAAGCCATTCATCATGTTTGTTTGTAATTCAATTTAGCTGTTGGTCATATTTAACAATTACGCCTTTTAACGTGTGATTAATAGAAATCGAATGTTCAGTTTCAATGAGAAACTTGAAAGTAGGCAGGAAAACAGGCACTGGGAAATCTTGAAAATAAGCAGACAAATAGGTACTGGGAAACCATGAAAATATGCAATAGAAATTTCACAAACAAGGGTGAAAATACAACAAGAATTGAGTAAATAATTGGTTACAAAACAGTAAACTATTTTTTGTAAGCCCGCTTAAATAAATATGCAACATGCTAGAAACTTCATTACATCATATGATATGTGGCAAAAATTATTCAAATTTGCTTGTTTTGTCATATTCAGTTTTTAGAGACTGAAAAA
The DNA here is from genome assembly GCA_022664845.1 of Lepisma saccharinum. Taxonomy (NCBI): domain Eukaryota; kingdom Metazoa; phylum Arthropoda; class Insecta; order Zygentoma; family Lepismatidae; genus Lepisma; species Lepisma saccharinum. Next base: position 25,488 of record JAGDQP010010852.1, read on the forward strand.
AACCGTTGAAAGCTTTCTTACTGGTGAAAATATATTATAGATTTGTTAAGAAAATCATGGAAAAGGCTTCTTCGGATAAAGATAGGCATTATCTACTGAAATAGACAAGATAATACTGACTAAGCAGACTTAAGACCTGAAAATAAACTTTAATCCTTTTTTCTAATTCCTCTGATCTTAAACAACAGGTATTTTGCTGAATAGATTCTACTAATTAAAATATATATTTTTTTTAAAAATAAGTATTATCAAGTTCCACTATTAATGTTTGTAAAAAGAACCGAAATTCTCTCACAATTGTTGTATTTCTGTACGTTCCAATAACTCAGTGGTGTTTGTTTGGAAGAATTTTGTTCTTTACTAGTATTAATAGCGCATCATTTCAATTCTTATTATATGCTTTATTATACATGTATTATTATATGTTTGTAAAATATGTTTTTTGTGCTACTACGATTTATTAAAGCATGGGTTGATATTTTTACATCAAGTGATTTCCGAAGAGGAAGAAAACTAAGGACATTTAATCAGTTCGACGTCAGAACTATCTCCAAATTCTAAATTACCTAAGCAACCTAAGACAACGTGTAGAATGAAAATAATTTTGAATCATCAAAACAATCATAATAATAATAATAATCAAATTAAATGGCGTGCTAATTATTTGTTTGGTCAAAATATAGATAATAATATCAGGATTATCTATTAGAACTTAGTCCTACTTTTATCAACAGAACTACGTTCCCAAAATATTAAACTCACATATTTTCTATGGTCTTTCTCATTTTGTTGTTAGGAATTGCGTTACTGCGACATTAAATATTGAATCAGCTCTTTTTATAAATTACAATTTTCAAAAAAATATCTTCAACAAGTATTGTCATCTTGTGGTAAAAGCAGCTTACTATGTCGTTGTTTCTTGAGATAAATCACCTAAGTATTACAACATAACATGTATAAAGAGACAACGCTTATATGAATGGCTAGTGCAACGGTATTTCTTGAGTTTTCAAAAAAAAAGCGAATTAGTATTAATATCAATTCGAAGCAAAAAGCTCTTGAAATAAAAATTTCAAGTCTCCAAACAAATCATTATTCATTTTGGCAGGAGTTCTTACACTCATTTATAGTATTCCTTAATAAAGTAATATGGCCATATTTACATTTTTTTTCTAAAAAGTTATTTTTCAAACTTTTCCTAATATTATACCAGAATACATTCTTAATAAATAAATTGACTTGTATAATCAATTTTTCTTTCTTTCTAAGGTTCTACATAGGTTACAAAAATTTTGTCCTTTCTAATCTAAACATGAGCTGTCATGGATATCACGAACGCTTAAAAATTAAAACGACTATATTAAAATAGAGCATAACAACATCTTATGCGTGTATAATAGATACATCTTTAAGGTAGTTGGGGACAATTATATTCTTTTAAGGCTTATTAATTATTGTCTTACGTTGTCTGTTTTAATCACACCTATCACATACACACACAATATACACGTTCCAAAAGCAATATTATTATTATCTCTTCTAAACTAGCCTATTTTTTTTAATACTTCAAAAATAACAATTATTACTCAGATTTAAAACTAATCACAGCACAATTACATGCAATATAAACATGTATAGATATATATACTTCATATATTTATATAGTGTATGTGTTGTATACAGATACCTAGACACTTTGTGCCAATATTTGTACCTAAAAACTTTCTCGATTATTGTTCTCATTCTTCAAAATGCATGTTAAATCGAGTTCCTTCGTTGCAGCAGACTTGTATATTGCAAGGAAATTTTAATATATAATTATTTGCGAACTACTTCTTCTTTCACACAAACTCAATTTCTTTTTTTCGTTAAAATTTTAAATACAAATACGTCATTGATCAGTTTTCAGAAAAAAAAATTTGGCACGTTCCTTATTAGAATTTTATTTTTCATTCAATTCGTAGAGGTAGTTTCTTTTGCTTTCTGAATACTGAATTTCTCTTTGTTCAGAAGGCAATGGTATATATATATAGTAAGACACTGACCAAATATATCTTCTAATATTGTTTTAACAAAACAATAAATTCATCTCATTATTCACTTATCTACTAACTCTATCAAGTGTACTTTCTTACTTGCATATATTACATCTTAATACACAGTACCATCGGCTCCTGATCAAAGAAATTACCTGTTTTTAATATAATATACTCAGTTATATCAATCATCAAACAGATTAAAAATATCTAGAACCTCAACTATTTAGCAAGTAATACCGAGATCTTTCATGGTGAGATGGAATATTTCGTTAAAAACATAATGCTACGTTGGAAGTGTGATTAATTATATTAGCAGTTGAAATTAATTTGAAATAATTTTTTTGTAATTCTTACGTAGTTGCTGACTGAAATCTTATTCTGCTTTTTCAGGACGTTCAATATTTTTCAGTTTAGTAAATTATTCAAATTAATAAATCCTTTTAATCACCTTCGTAATATACACACTAGAGACTTTCATGGTAATTCTCAAAAGAAGTAAATGTGTAAAATACGTATGATCAACAAGATTTATACCTTGTACTCATAAAATCTCCGCTCAGATGATTGAGGCTTAATGGTCGACTTTTCTTTACATAAATTGTTGCGTGTTCTTAAAGTTCTTTTAAATACAAAATAGAATAGATACTAAAACATTCCTCTAACAATGTGATTACCTCTTTTTAAGCTAATTTATTTTACTGTTTTTCCTATATTGCAATGAGATCTGCGGCCCAAATCCGTCTCACATCTAATGGATAGTTTCCGTCAGCAGGTATACTTGCGAGAAAAGGAATGTAGAAGGAAGCAAACAGGGCTTCTATTCCTGAGACTATCCCAGCTTCATATTGTGGAACTATCATGAAAACGCTCAGTTATAATAACCACTTTAAGTTCATTCTCGATTTGCAGGCCACTATACCACGTTAGCTGAGCAAGAATTTATAACGACCTCGATTATATTTATTGAATTTCTTTCGTGTTCTCATAGTCATGCTTAGTTTCCTGTTTTGTTGCTAACAATTCTCTAAAGTCTCTTGGCAAAAACTTTAATCATGTTTAATTTTGTAAAAGTTGTTACGTAACATAGGAACATTGAAACTTTTTCAAATTTTCTTACAGGTTTTCCGCTATGTATTCGAATGACTTTCAAATGCATTTAGAATTATTGTGCCTAGATGCAGGATAACAACAAGGTACCTTATACAACACTGACAACAGAATACTGCTCGTCTTTTTCCTCTACAAAACACTCAAGGGTTGGGTTGGTGAACACATGAGCTCCTGAGCTATGAAACAATGAGTGTTATTTTTGTATTATTTTTTTTTAATTTTTTTTTTTGATCCATCATATTTTCTTCTTTCTAGAGACAAAAATGCCAGCTAAAGAACATTTAACTAGATTTCTACGTTTTTTTCGTAGAGTTTAAGGGAAAGAGTCTATTTTTAACAACTACACGTGCTAAACATAGGAGCGTCCTGAAATTCAAAACAAATTTTTCAAACACTGACGTAGATCTCACTAACTGGATTGCCAGACTATATGATATGAGAAGATTTAGATTTTTATTACTAATAAATGTTATTCTGACTTACGTTTGTTATTTCGGAGTTATTGTATCCCGAACAACGCTTCCATTAAGTAAACTTTTATTTATTAAAACCTTGCATTTAAGCAATATTACTACATGGTTAATGTTTTCTTCAGAAACATTTCGTAGATATCTAAAAAGGAAAACTTTTTCCTATATTGGAGAATGCATAACTTATCTTTCTTTAGAGAATTTCATTTTATAAAATATGTGTCTTAGTATCACACTCTCTAATTGCGTAATCCTTATAACAATTTTGCAAACATCATGTAAAAAGAGCGGCTAAAATAAAACGTACGTACTGAGTTACAGTTTTCTTGTATATTTTGTTATATACAATCAAGAGGATATATCATTCGACTCACCCAACTTTATCACATAATACAAGACACATGTAGGTATGTTTTACTTGTGCATGCGTTATACCTCGAAATGCTACCATGACGAATGTTACTTTAGCAGTACTTAACTTTTCATCATTCATCTTTCTCTTTCAAAGGATACGAACCTATGACTCAAGGAGTGCTAAGCATAGCTAACTTTGCCAAATGTCAGTGGTACTAACTATCACTGCTACGCATCGCAATGACGTCTATTTCGACACATAGAGACTTATCAGTAATCTCCAACTTGCTTGTTTTATCACCATAGCACAGCAAACCTACACACTGTCGTTGCGGATCATGAAATTAAATTTCAATTAAAAACAAATTAGCAATGTTCTCCGTACGAACATTCTTCAGCTTCCCGTTAAAGTTTTGGCGCACTTAGGAACAAATTTGAGTACAATATATTTGTTCTTCATATCATACACGTTGGCATTTTCCTCCCTCTTTCATCGATGTATCTTACAGCAACCATGCGCGAACATACGCAAGACAATTCCCTATTTCGTGGTTGCCGAAGACATGCCCGACACTACCGTCGGCAAACTTCGGCCATTTTTGCAAGAGCTTGAAAATAAAAGAAGGAAGACAAGAGAGATCTTCATTATTCTTTACCGCATTATTCAGGTAAGTAAGCAAATGTCTGGTTTGGATAAGCATCTAGGTTTGGATAACGATGGCAGCACGAGCGATTCAACACTGCTGCCATGCTAAATTAGTGCAGAATTTCTTGAGTTGACAATACTCAATACTCCTTGATCATGATAAGAATGAAGAATAAAAACAGCGGATAAACCTAGACACAGGATTAAATAAGTGCCTCCGTTTATGAAATTTTGCTGAACAGCTTTGTTGACTTCCAAAACAGTAGCAGGATTCAACCTCAGCAGCATTTCATTCTAATCACCATTTTATCAAACCCCAGTTACACTAACAAATTTTAATACTGAAGCCACAGCCTATTTCTCTTTACCTATTTTTATTCGTTCTTTGCACTTTCCCTTTCTATCTTCTGAATGTGAGTGGACGATATCGAATGTTAAGTACAGCAAAGTAGAAACCATGATCATGAATTCATTTCAGGACAATAAATATACACAAATAAACGGAATAGTACGATATATTTGTACTTCTTTTATCACCTGATGAAACTCGATGAGCAGAGTGAAATATTTTATTGATTGTCTAAGCTGTTTGACAGACTTAAGTTTGCAGAGGCATTATAGCAATAGTTCTAACTCGCTAAACAATACAGTATCCCTACTCGTGTTCGTCATGTTTCATAATGAAAGAATTTTGAAGCAAAACTGGCGTTTTTGTACTTCTCTGTACGTAATTAATATAAATAGTGTACTGTAATGCTACAATCCTCAGCATTAACATTAATGAGTAGTAACTAATAACTAAAATATACACTCTGATGTAAATAGGATCTAAAAATATACATAATAGGACAAAATTGTTATAAAAGAATAAAAGATTTCAACATTTAGCTGGTAAGTAATACAGTTCTTTAATTCGCGCAAATATTCTTGAGACAACTGTACCCACACTTCGTGATGAACAATTATATTTAATAGTATTTTTCTTATTATTCATTCTTATAAAGTAGCAGATACAATCATTAATACCGCAAATTGAATATATTCATGTACGTAATTGGTTGTAATATTAATTTTGTTGTTTTAATATTATGCTCGCGCGCGTTTTTACAATATGGAATATAAACTTCAAACTTAGTTCTAAGCCAATCAACCCTAAAGAACTGAAAAGCAATGTATTAGATTATATTGTGAATAATTTGGAAGTGATTTTCGTATTATTTTCAATTGAGTTACTCATTGAAAGACTTCTACGTTCAACAGATGGCGATAGTGTAAATGCACGCTTCTCTGGTGAACTAATTTCTATATTTTAGCAACAAATTTAATAATTTTCACTAACTGGGACTGCAATAATTTATTGATGATTTCTCCTGCTTTCAGAAACTTTGAACATATGTTTCAAAGTATTTGGCAAGACTACTGTGGATAACTTGTCAAGTAGCTGTAAAGATATCAAGATTTATATTGTGCAGATATATAGCTTTCCATACTGCATATACTCAGCGGCTGTAGCTGAGTTAGTAGAGCTTGACTTAGCAATCGGAAGGTTCTGGGAACGAGCCCAGTGGTCGTCCATCTTAGCTGGGTGTTTTCCAGTTTTTTTCTCAGTTATACCGGGATGATACCGACTAATTAGGCTCTGGCCAACTGCCCTTCCCTAAGGCCATAAACAAATTCAATTCTATACAGCAGACGTGCGCAATAATACATTAATTTGCACTACACAATGAATTGGCTTATATGTTGGTCAGCGATGCCTCTGCAAACTTGGCCTGTCAAATAGCTTAGGTATAACAATATGTACGCTTTTCACATTTTTGTAATTCTGAAACATTTTTTCATATCGATACTGATGATAATTATAACATAATAATTGGCTGAAGAAAAAGAGTCCTGGCAACCTCTTTCGGAAAGGGTTATAAATTTTCCTTCATATAATTATTACAATCTCTAATTCATGTTAGCTGTGTTTCAACAGATCTTGATCTAATTTCACATTCAAATGACATCGAGAGCGAAGCAACACATATTTTGCATGATATGTTAATAAAACGATATCTTATATGACTAGTTACCTTTCTTTTATTTATATATCTCGCTAATTTTCATCAAAGAAATGCAACAACAAATTTTATTCTCCTTTTTATTCAGCGTTCAGTGACGTCTCTAATTAACGCTGACAACTAGTTTATTAGTTTATTCATTAAGTTGAACAATATTGAAATTTTTATGTAACTATTCTAATCACACTTGTTTAATACAGGATTTTATATTTGCAACAACAACATACACGACTCCCGGCAAAAGTGGGAATGTGACGATTTGTTTAAATCTTTCAATAACTTCTGTTTAACACTGTTGTAATTACAACTTATTCTTCTTTTCAATAAAAGTAATGTCTAACAAGATCCCTGAATATCGAGTATTATCACGCAAAACAAACATAAACTCAATGTGTACTTATTCCTTGTATTTTTGTGCAACATAAGGAAGGAGAACTTTTAGTAATAACAATGAGCGTTCATATTTGTAAGATCAAGTTTTGTAAGACTGCTTCTCTTATTTAAGGAATTACATTTATTTTCGACATGCGAAGTGTCGATTACAATCACTCATTGGTTGATTTAGTTAAGAGGAAATCGAATTTATTTAAATAAGATCTAGCATCACGTGCCGTACACATATATTTTAAACAAAAGTCATACTTTCACGGCCCGATTTAAATACAGAATTTTATTATTCAGTTCACTTAATAAATTCACATCTTTCAACACATCGCACAGCGTTTTGACTACGTCTGTAGTCATTATCAAGCGTACTGTCAACAGCATATTATATTTTGTAATCTATTTCTTTTTAATTTTTGAATAAACATGTTCTCGCAATAATAAGAGTTAAAAAATCTAAAAAAAAAAAAATGATTCTGTTAACTTGATAATGACTACAGACATAGTCGAAACGTTATGTGATGTGTTAACATTGTGAATTTGATAAGTGAATTGAATAATAAATTGTGTAATTAAATCGGACCGTGGAAGTATAATTTTTGTTTAAAGGAAAGCAAATATTACATCAAATAATCTAATTAACTATTAGTGTAGCCAAACTAACCGCAATGTACAATTCAATCCATAATTATTTTAATTACGAGGTGGGCCAACTGTACCTATCAAATTATCTGCTCAACTACAAGAGTACACCATCTAGCTACGAAGTCCTACTTAGTGAGTTAAGTATTACTGCACATGGATTTTTAGGTTAAAGAAATGCGAATGTTCCTTCAAATCTACCAGAGTATTTGTGATTTTTAAGTTCGTCTTCTGGTGCCATGTCTGTTTCTTTACAACTATTTAGTTTAACGTGAAAATAAATATGGACTCAACATTATTATGGGCTTTCGCCACAATATGTTAATTTAATCTTTCTTGTTAAACGATTCTCTACTAAGTGCTCAGAGAGCAGGAAGTCTTTTCTAATAGTCTGAGAGACAATTCACTAGGGTATGTTTTCCTTTCACCGGTTACGGAAGCACCTAATACGAGCTTCTTACCAGACTCTGTCCTCTATTTTCGTCACAAGCAGCTTAAAGGAAATCCTGTCACTCATTTGATAATAGACAATGTCTGACAGGTGTTGCAGTCTAAACAAATTTAATTTAAATTTCTATAAATATATGTTGCTAAATTTCGTTATACTCTTTCCCTGATACACTTATATTGCAAAATTTACATTTGTCATATCTATAAACAGAATGTATTCTTGGGTAATTAGAATGGAATTAGATGGGAATTTCGGAGTTTGAGACTTGAGATTGTTCTCATTCTCTGTGATATTATGCAGATTCCTGAAGTGCCCATATATTTGGTAGTATGGCAGCAAAGCCGTCCTTGTCACAACTCCTTGGTTTGAACCATGGTTGACTAAAGGACAAAAACAAAAATTTAAATTCAAATTCGTCACCACTCCTCTATTCTTTTTCTTGTTCTTTATCGTAAACTTGCTTTGAGCAGATAATTGCAGTCATGGGTTCAATCCTGCCCACAGTTCTTCACCAAGTATATGCATAATATCCCTTAAAATGATAATATTAATTATCCAAACGTCGGAATTCTCACCTGATTTCACCTGGCTTCTCATCCGAGAACACTCTTATAGTATATACGCCGGGAAGAAAAGCTTCGAAGCTTTCTTACTTTTTCACATCATTTGTGTAAACGTTAATGTAATATGAAGATATAGGAATCTTTTGGAAATCTAGTCGAGTCTACAAGGCACAGAACCACAAAGGTGCTCCGAATGTAATCTATTTTTAGAGACATTCATATTTAAATTCTATCAACGGTGTTTCTTTAGTTAACACGTCTAGGAATACTCCTCATTTTGAAAAGTATACCTACGTATTTTCAATTTCCAGTGGCTACTTAGTTCATGTAATCAACTGGCACATAAAACTAAATACCTATAAAAGGAGAACTGAATGGTTTAATGAACATGAATACTTGCGGCGACGAGTAGTATGCGGCAATTTTACAAAAAGAGCCAGAAATTAACAGGAATGTGGGAATTATTATTTTCCTTGTGATGGTAACGCTGTTTACACGTATCAAATCAGTATCTTCTTCTTTTTAGTAGTTGAACATGGATACTCATGTTTGCTCCAAAGGAAAGCAGAGAGTCATGATACATTTTCTGTGGTCAGATGGAGTTTCAGGCGTTGCATTTCATTGTAGGCAGTGTAAGCAATATGATGATAGCGTTCGCATAGCCTATGATGAATTTCACCTTCTGAAATTCATCCTGAAAATAGAAAATGTATAATACCTCTCTCTTTTTCCTTGGTACAAACGCGAAGTGGAGCATCCATATTGTAATGGGAACTGGCGGTGTGTCGACAGGACAAGACACAAAAACAAACTATCACAGTAAACATAAGAAATTATTAAATGTTACGTAGTCAGTTTGTGAAAGCAGACGGCGCCGACTCCAAGCGGAGAAGCTTGGAAGTGTATAAACACGCCTACAAGAAAGGCTCACCTGATACCTTTAGAGTATCACTTACTCATTTCGACCAGTGGTCACCTCTTCCCTCCTCTGACTTGGTTTGGAGTCAGAGTTTCCTACCTCAACCGCCGACTTGGTTTGGAGTCGGAGTACAATTTCTCTCTAATTTGGTTTGGAGTTAGAATCCTTTCACTTCAATTCACTCCTCTCCACAAAAGACCTAAGTCAATTAAGTCGCTAGATAAAAGAGGTGATCCACGCTAATCAATACAAGCCCATGTTCCGGGCACTAATTTTATTAACTGTAATAAGTCTTGTATATATCATATTTGTGAAACTTTTGTAATAAAAGGTGTCGGATAAAAAGTCAACCGTATCTATGCTCTTATTTAATAATCACTAAACAACGATCATACGTCGAAAGGCTCTACTTATGATCTATTAACATTCAAGATACCAGATCATTACGTGGTGGAGATCGATCGGGCCTATAAAAGTGCTTAAAGTGCCTAAAAAAAGTTGTTAAAAATATACAACCAATAATTCATTACATAATGGATCGATCGGGTTAACGAATACGTTTATTAAGTGGTTAAGACCATTAATAATGGACCGACAAAACAAAAGTGACATAGTTGAACGTGTTTTTGTTCAACTTTTAAACAAACAGTGAATCAGTGACAAAGTTATACCAAAATTATACCATTGGATATACAACCTTATTTTCTGTGGAAACAATTGAAACTGGAATCCCACCCGAAATTTTCTCTTGGATAAATATCCCTAGAAGAATAACCCACCCTTGGAAAAACATATTGGACATTTTTTTCCCTACACCAGGAGCTGGATACTGTTATTGGATCCCACTACAGGAACTGGACAACAAACCCATAAGGACAAACAAGGTACGTTTCAGTAAATTATTTTATAGATTTCAATTGTTCTTTTAAACGAAAGCAGAGTATATAAACACTAAACTCATGAATAAATGCCTATAACCCGTTCTGGTAAAAGAACAGGACGACACAATTTAGACAATTCAGATAAAGAAAACAATTCGGACAAAGAAAACAAAATGGATACCAAAACGTCTTTTAATTTGCCACACCTGACTAAATATTCGGGAACATTAAAAATGAAGATCCCGATCGCTTCTTCATGCTATTTGAACATCTAGCCACTTTGCAAGGCTGGACAAACCAGAAAAAAGTAGAGACCCTTCCGATATTGAAATAATAAACAAAAATTGTTTTGAGACATTGCACAATACATCAATGCTGGTTTGGTACAAGGAGTGCCACCATAAAAAATCATTCCCACATTGCGGATAATTTCTGACTTTCCCTCGTACGAATATGAAGTACGTTCACCTTCAACGATCCAACGCTAATGACGCTAGTAGTAAGAATAATATTTTCTTTTCTGGCAGAAACAGTTCTCTGAACCCTTCAAAAAGACACCATGTTGAAGAGATGCTTTATGTCATCGAATTACTTGTAATCACATATATTTTCAGATTATGCAAAATATGTTGTTCTTTTCGACGAACTAAGAGAAGCTATGCTTCTTAGAGACATTTGAAATAATCGTCTCTAAGTTGCGTGCACTTAACATCTATACGCACGAACCCAGAGGGTCATATACAGAAGAAAGACTTTGGATTACACTATTTGATCTTAATTCATAATCGATCACTAACATTTCTGCGAGCATGAATGTCTCTATAATTTTAAATCACATGTGCTTAGTTTTGTCACCTGTAGAGACTTACTCAGACGTGGAGACAGGGGAGGTATTCATTTAATTAGTTTTTAAAACATTCCGTGTAATTTCGATCCCTCGAAAAAATTCATGTATACTGCATTTTCAATAACTTACCTAGTCTTAAGAAATTTGGTAATTTGTTATTAACATTTCTTCACTTTATAAATGTTGCCAAATTTATGTTACTTTTTTTTTATCATTTACGATCTTGTTATTTCGTGACTGAATTTTCAACGTGTCAAAACATTATTTTTTAATGGTCAATGCCTTATTAGCTACAAACAAGAGTAGAAATAATTTCCAATTTCCATATATAACTCGAAATATTGATGATCACAGTTCAGTAATGTCTGAAGACACACGATAAGAGACATGGAGCCGGTTTAAAACGTCAACGTCAAATAGTACCATAGGTTTACTGAATTTTCCGCATTTTCTGTGCTAAATAATAGATTTGCAATCATCCGAAGTTAATTCTGGCGCTGTCCTTATACATGTTAGCGAGGGAAAAAAAATATCAGGGACCTAAAACGTTTCATTGGTCAATTGAGAAAAAATTAGCAAATCTTCTTTAGCAAGGTGATATATTTGTCAAAAACGTAAGTAAAACAGAAGAACGCACGTTCGCTAGATCCATGAAAACGGACACAGATGTTATATTCAGTCTACGTCGCGTACACGAAAATACACTAAAATCTGTTTATGAATGTTTTGCATGATACTTGTTAAATATTGTCATCCCAAAACGTTGAGGTTTTCTTTTTTTTTTTAGCTTCCTTTGATATCTATACTTCATTGTATTTTTGGACATCTATTTACGCACAACTTTAACGTACAGGATTTGATTTCCTATCTACTTCAGGGACAACATTTAAAAAAGTCAAGTTGAAACTACACCTTGGCAAACTTTTGTCTTAATAATTTTCATTCTTTTGACCTAAAACACAGCCATCTTGAATCTTACTTTTCAATGAACCCAAATACCATATCAATCATGATTCAAATGTAACAACAAACCCATTGTAAATGGTTATTAGAAATAGGGTTGGAATGTTCTAACAAGAAATGCTAAATAGCTAGAGAAAAATACAAAACAAAATGGAATGGAACAGTTTCACATTCATTCACACATTTCTTATACACATTACACACACATTATAGAACTTACATCTAAAAAAAACTAGGACATTCTGGCGGATTTAAATTACCAAAGACATTTAACTCGTAAAGACTAGCAACTACGATAAATAAGATATACCATCCCATCAGGATAACTCCATACTTTTTGTCTAATTTCCAGCCATTTAAATGGGTAGCAATCAGCAGAAAAGCAACAGTTGACAATAGGGAGAGTGTTGAGTAAGTCAATCCTGAAAGCAAAAAATAAGTGATATTAAAAATGTTAACGCGCATTACTAAATAATAAATATAATAAATTGATGGGGTTAATTATTTATAGAACTTATACATAGGAGTACACATAATTGGATTCTCAAGCGTCATTCTCTTTTTGTTAGTTCAAAATTAGTTACCTTTTGAGTAACTCTACTAAACTTTGAAATTTTGAGCTCCACCGGGAACTTTGTACGCTATATATGGCTTTAATCACGCACGCTATCGTTATTTACGACACATACAACTACATAGAGCTGTATATACTACATAGCTTTAATTACGATATGCTATTGTTACACACGACATATGCAAATACGAACAGCTGTATACGCTACACATGGCTTTCGTCACGCCACGCAACTACACACGTCACATGCAACTACGCACAGCTGTATACGCAACACATAACATTAATCGCGACACGCGATCGCTAATTCGCTACACACGGCACATGTAACTAGCAACAGATGAATACGCTACACATGGCTCACGCACGCTATCGCTGGCCACGACACATCCGCCTAGAAACATAGCTTTCACATAACTTTCACTGAAGAGGGAGACAGATTAGTCTCGAAAAGTCAGAAAAAGTCCTTACACCCATAAATACGTGTTAAAATTGTAATGGTTAGTAATAGTCTCTGTAGTAATAATATTAGATGGGTCGTCGCAGTAATAGCCCTTGCACTCTTTAATTCCAATATCGAGCTTAAGATAAACTGTTGATAAACTTCATATACAAACTTTTGGCTAGCTCTGATGACATACTTTCATTAGCTAAGATGAAACTAGTCCTTGATATAACATAGGAAATATGACAAGGTGTCCCTGTATAGCCCAGGACTTCCTGCTCTGAGCCGGACGACACTTGGGATTTACAGCATTGACCTGGAGTGTTGCACCACCAGCAAATGCCGCAAGCGATGTTTAATAGGAAAAGACGACGTATACGATTTTTTTATAGATTTAATAAATCCGTACAATTGAAACTGCTGACAAGAACCAACTCGTCTAGTCTATGACATTTACTTTTACAATACATTGTATACATAGCTTTGCACACATAAAATATAACATAAAGTTTCTTTTTAACACTTTCATACTAAAACAGTATTAACATAATAATATGAACATTCGAAAACTGAGAAACTGTGGTAAAACAAACATTTCTTACATGCGCTGATAGTTCAACTTCCTGCTTACAAACAGTGCTACCATCTGTTATTCTGCATCGGAACTTCTTGTATTACAAATTAAATATGTTACATATATGGCCCTCAAGTTGGCATAAAAAAGATGAGTTGTTTAACAAACAATGAATCTTTTTGATAAAACAAGAGCACAAAATAAATCATATTTTGTTGTTAATTTAATATCTAACAATTTTTAGAAATAATTAATTAAATGTTAAAATTTCTGATAATATAATTAATTAATTATTCTTGATGTAATAAATTATACCTATTATTTACCTTGTTTTAATCTATTATATGGTTTTAGCTTGTTTCATAATCTTATTTATTGACTTGTACATAACATATTCTTTCATAAATTAGTTTTGTATTTCTTGTTATTCGTAAATACTTCATTTCATTATGAGAAACAACTTGGAAATATGTACCAAAGAACTATAAAATACTTCAAAGAAGCAAAGTTTGGGAAAGCTGAAAACCCTGTGTCGACAAGCATGTGGCATTATAAACAAATATGGTTTGAATTCTGAAACATATGCTCACGCTTTAAATTCATTAATTTTCTTTAGTTGTGTTTCTTCTGGTTTAGTACAGCTTCCGTCTTCCACGTGCTTATTATCTTTGGGAATATTTTCTTTCATTTCCGAAGAAACATTATAAAATGGTTTTAAAACAATGCTAACTTTGCCATTTGCTTTATTAATTCTCATCACCGGACGGACATCATTCTCTTTTTCTTTCTTCAAAGATTTATTCGAAGGATCACTATCATCATCACTCTTGATTGTTTCTTGATTATCTAACGTTCTAGTTATTTCCAACACAGAACACACGTCTCCATGTTCTTCTGACTGCATACATTCTTTTGAAATAACTTCAACTTCAGGATAAGCATTAAACAACGTTCTACATTGATTGCCATCCTCGGAGGAAGAGTCATCGTTACTTTCGGTCTTTTCCTTAGTCTTTAAAAAACTCCACTGCGTCAAACATGTTCATTTGCAACAGTTCATTTCGTTCGTATACATAATTCTTCATACTTTCTTTTTTATCAGGATTGCTAGTACCAGCCCGGTGGGGACACAAGTGGTTCGGAGCCCATGTTCAACTGTAGTTCCCGTCTCTAGAAGCTTACCAGCTCGTTTAGGACGTTAATAACAGTTCAATCAGGCAGATTTTGAAGGGTATTCTTCTTTGTAAAGCAAGACTCTGGCTCCTCACTCCGAATAATACATTGTCATGAATAGATTACACTTTCCTGTCATGTCTATTCTCGCTAGCGAAACGCTAATTTCAGTACTGTTGAGAAGTGCAGAATGTATTCTAGTTTCACTTCTTTTAGCGATTGAGAGGTGCAAATGAACATAAAGTTCATAAATTAATTTTAAAAGTTCCTACAGGTTTTTTTGTCCTCCAGAGACCAGAATACCCTGATATTTTCATGACTCTTGTAACAGCCCTAATCATTTCTCAGAATATGGCCTAACAGCCAAGTGCTATTTTTGATACCCTTTGGAGGAAAGTATCCACATTTCTCCCACTTCTTTTTTGGATGCTCATAAAATCTATTGTAATTCTCATATAACAAGAATGTGAGTATTGCATTAACTTTTACAAACGCTGAAGTACAAATGTTATGACTCGACAATAATGTCATCCATACAACACGAGAAATAATGTATTTTCCAAAACAAAACAAAAATGGCTTTTTTAAAAAAATGGGTCAATATTTCACCCACTGTCACATAAATAGCAACAATGACTGAAACATTAAAAATAAAAACAACCAAACAATCTGTTTATGACATAAAGTAAAATACTAGGAACAATTATAGACCCCTACCTGTAATTAGGCATAAAATACGAGTGTCACTATTCTAAACTAAAGAAAAGGTTCTAAATAAAATAAATAAAAACTCTGATTGATTGTAAGTTTAAAACACGAAATCTGGAGAAGTAGTTTTTATCTTTAAACCACTCTCTAGTTATTGCAGCCAAATATCACAGGGGAAAAGTGGATCTTTTGTTTCTTTTCCAACACAGTTTTCATGCAGCCAAATGTGACATTTTCTACATGCAACCCACTTATCCTTGTTTTCTTGGAAGTAAAGACCTTCATTAATGGGACACCCTGTATCGCAATAAGTGATAGATTTGGTGCTTGTTGATGGTCTCCTTTTGCCATATCTGCTTGATAAATAAAGTCCTTTGGCTTTGCTTCTACGAAGTTGCATATTTGTCTCTTTTCAGATTCCTCACGCTGTGTTAGATATGTATAAAAGCAAATAGTTATATAGAAAATAATTGTCAAATAGCAAATATATTGTGCGGTTTTCACTGAATTGGAGTTTGTTCTCTGCTCTTCTAAATTAATTAACTTTCTTTACGTTCTACAATGCATCGTGATAAATTTATGGATTGGAAATTTGGACCCATCAGGTAGGTGAAATTAGGACTTTCTTGACACTACAAAATGTGGTTCTCCAAACGTCAGGGTAAAGCTTTTTCCCGCTAAACTTATCAATGTATATTATAGCTCAATTATCATTCACCAAGCATGCTTATAGTTACTACTATAAATTTGCTGAAGCTCTTAGACAACGTGGAAACCACTGCAAAACTCCAACAAGGAGAAAAACTACAAACGACCACGAGACACACCGCACCCTTCAAATCTTCAGATATTACTGTTCGCGCGTTACTTAGGACGTGACAATCGACTCCAATAATTTCAAACTCATACTAACTGAGAAACATGTGTGGGTGAAATTAGGCTGCTAGGCTAAATTTTTATACTTTCCTCTATTGAGTGATCAAATTTTACTGTGGTCAGTGATTTTGTCATGTAACAGTGATTTTGTCATGTAACTTTCCGGAAGTACTAGCTGTTAACACCAGTAATAAAAGCTTTGCCTGCATACAACGTATTTTTTTCTCTCTAGACATGTATGATTGGATTGTTTTGATAACTAGAGCACACAACCTAATCAGTCTCATGTAAATTCGTGAAACGAATGCTATAACGTGGTAGAGGGGGAAAATATGATCCTACCCTGGGTCAGTGAATTCTAGTTAGCAGCCAGGAATAAATACATTCCAGAGGGGGATTTTGCCCCCATCCCCGGCCGTAATTCGCACCCTGAGTGAGGGCTAGAAAGGGAAAGTATTGTGATGCTCAGTGTTGATGTGAAAAGCATGTTTCCAAGTCTACGAAGAAAGGAAATACTGCGTATAGTGAATAAAGAAATGGGACGAAAAGTTATAGAAGGGTGGTATAATGAAAGAATGCAGAAGGCTCTAAAAGTGGTGTGGGAGAATGGGTTTTGTAAGATAGGTGGCAAATTAGTGTGTGCGAAAGGCCTTAGTATGGCATCTTGTATAAGCCCAGTGTTAACAGATTAGGTTATGAATGATTGGGAAAGGGTGGTGATGGAGAAAGGAAAGGATAACCTGCTACTGTTTTGCAGGTACGTAGATGACTACTCAGAGTATATGGAAAGGCTCAAGAAGAACATTAGATATATTCATTAAGGAGCTCAATGATCATGGAGGTGATTTTAGAAAGTGAGATAGAGGAATACTTAATTAATTTCTTGGATATCATGATTGAGAAAACGAAAGATTTGATTTGTAACTTCATGAAACGGGAGATTTGTAACTTCCTGATTCCAGAAGAAATATTCAGCAGAAGATTTTTGCCATAAGAGGAGCGACGTTAATGAAGTAACTAAAGAAAATTTCATAAGAAACATGGAGGAAAGAATAGAGAAGATTAACACGGAAGAATATCAAAAGAAGAGAGATAAGGAAAGGTTTTGGGAACAATTAAAGGAGAATGGATATAGTGAGGATGACAGAAGAACGATCAGGAGGAGAAAATGGCACAAAAAGAAGAAGAGAGAGAATTAAAAGAAAGTGAAAAGAAAAAGTGGTTTGGCATAGACAGTGGGGGAAGAATTACCGAGAGAAAATCAAGCGGATGTTGGAAAAGGTAAAAGTGAAAACGTATAGAAAAGGATCTTCGACTTAATGTTCCGTGTATGAACTGTGAGACAGTGTATATACGAGCGACGAAAAAGAAATTACAGGAGAGGCCTAAACAACACAAGGATGGCGTCAGACTAAAAAGAGACAGAAATGTACAGCAAGAGGCGCATGATATAGACTGGAAATGGGCGGAGATACTAAAATGAGAGGAAAGGATGTTGGTTAGGAAGTGTAAAGAAGCGAGGAGAATTAGGGAAACGGGAGATAAAGCGATGAACTCTAATGGTGGGTCTAAAGGCCTTAAAATAAATTCAAATTCTAACGGTAGGTTGAGTATAAATGAGAAATGAGAAGACATACTGGGAAGAGAAGAGCGGAGAAAGTATTCCAGAAAAAAAGGACTATCCTGTACCCCCCCCCGCCCTTTTGTTTTTCTTATTTATTTCTTCCTTTTTTAGTTTTCTTTTTTATTATTTATTTTTAGCTTATTTATTTATATATTTTATAGTTATTATTTAATTATTGATTTATTACGCATTTATTTATCTAAAATATTTTTGCGTTTCGAATCAGTTTCCTTGTTATGTAGTTTGCTGTTACAAGTTTGTTAAAGTATTCTAGTTGACTAGGGGGTGTGGCCTTTGAGCGAAGGACTGTGATTAGTTAAAATTTGTTTGACAAGGCCTCAATATAATTATATCCACACTAGTCATATTATATTTTCTCCAGTACCGATATTAGTTCTATAGATACAGTATATTTCCATTGTCTATATTTAGTGGTTGTTTCTTTTTGTAATGAAAATGGTCTACAATGTATCAATATAACTTACTGATCTGAATTTGTTTAAGAATTGAATCTCATTTGTTGAAGGATTGGTGGCTACAAGGTGTTATGTTAGCCCAGATACTGGTTTTTGTCCTCTGAATATAGACACTAAGAACATACCTAAAAAACTAATGTCAGTACTAGAGAAAATATGTTGGGTTGACTTAAAAAAAAATGAATCTGCTTACACTGCATAACGAAGAGTCCATGGAATATATAGTTTCCATCTTTTGTTGAAAATATACAACGATAAGCACAACATATAATTTGTTTTTAAATAAAACACAAAAGTTTTATCTGATTGTGTTAGAAAAAGTCCTTATACGTCGATTTGATATAAATCAGCTTTTTTCTCATTCGCATTTCTTGTATGTTATATCAAGTATTCAAACTGTAGTTATAGGACAAAAGGTACGTAGAGTTTTCTCAAACCCTGACAAGCTCATCCTGACCCATAGTTGCCTAAACACCTAACAATAAATTCTAATTCAAGCTATGACAAGTGATACGAACTGATAACTTCTTTTCACTCACCTTTACTAATGACGTTGACATGACTTCCAGGCTTAATGACAGCTGTCTGTATAAACCAGGGCAAGCCAAGGCATATCAAAATGTCAAACACATTGCTACCAACTGCGTTTGACACCGCCATGTCCCCATAACCTAAGAGAAAATATGAATCACACTTAAAACAAATAGCAACTGGAATTTTTTTTTATAGAAAGGGAAAGTTCCTATCAATAACATCTGTCACATTTATATTTCTAAGCTATACTATATATGTGAATAAAAAACAGAACGATAAAACATACTTTTGTCAAATTCTTTAGCTTTGAGACAAATAGTGGTAACATCATAATTACATCTTTACTGTCGTACAAAATCCACGTTTAAAACTGGAACAGATACATAAACGTGAAAACTTAACTTACTAGTTGGCACGTTGTAATTCATCCCTATCCCTTCAAATTTCAATCCCTCAATTAATTTGGAGAAAGTATTTACAAAGGTGCAATTTTGAGTTCTAAACTCTGACCTTAAATTCTTGAAATTTATAAATTTTTTCATGAGGAAAGTAATTACGAAAAATTTGTTCTTGAGGCTTATCCATCATCATGAATTATACTGTATGCCTTAAAAGATATCAATAATTTAACAAAAACTAATAAAAACCTTTTAACGTACAACAAATTTTTAAGGTATTATGATGAAAATGTTTGGAAATCGCTCTCCAAAATATGAAGTAATTTTAGGAATATTGTACTTACGTAGTATCTTGATGAAGATCACGTGCACAATTACACACTTAACACTATACACTATAAAGTCATTTAAAATTTTCGGCCTCAGCCATCCTTAGTTATAGAAGATAGGAAATCAAAATGGCAGACGTTTATATAAAAAACAATTGACAACGTTCTGCGCGTGTCCAAGTACTGATGGCTCATATTATATCCCACTTTCTCTCACTCCGTTTTTTATACTAAATCCCACTTTTTCGGGGTTTGTTTTCTATACTGTATGCCACTTTCTCCGAATGCGGCTTCTCTACTGAATTCCACTTTCCTGACTACGTTTCCCTTACTGACAAGTAAAGTACCCGAAGTGAGGACTCGAGTTGCTCATCAAGTGATACCTTAAATTGAAGCTAGTGACGAGTATAGTACACCTGTGAAATCCTAGCTGCAGAACTCCAGTAATAACAAGATTATGGCGGGTCAAAGTTCAAATAGAAAGTGAATTTAGCTGCTTTTGATGTCCATGTTTTGCTGATTATCCCGATGGTAATACGTCGTACGTTGCTTCCAATTAATGTAATGTGTAGAATGATATCCCTCTCCCTGCCTGATATCCCGCTTTCTGTTATTCGTGTATGAATGTCCTTGTGCATGTTTGCTCCTGTTATTGATGTCAACAAAAGGTCTTTTTTCTTTTCGTTCCAGAAAATGGAAGCAGGTGCTATCGTTCATGCTCTGTATGAGAAATATGGATTTGTTAATCGGAGAATGAATAGGTATGAAGATTCATTGTACAAACAAATAGTGGAGATACTTGAGGACAAGATGCAAATCATAGAAGAAGTTAGAACTCTTGGATTTGTTGGTGACAGTGATAAAAGCGATGATGGAGACTACGGTGATGACGTCTTTGATGAGGAAATGCCAAGTACATCGCAAGGTTCTCAAACACATCAATAGTCTCCGACACCTGTAGCTTCTTCAGGTGAAGAATATCAGCCTTCGCCAATAAAACAGAAACACATCTTGGGCGATGATTATAAAGAAGCAGCTTACATGTTTTGGACACACAATGAGAACCCGGAAAAGAAACGAAGGAAATTTTCATCTGTCAAGTCACAGTATAGATTAATTCAATCGAAAACAATCCTCTTTGAATATAAGAAAAAAAGGCAAAAACCCAGTTATAAGAAACTTAATGCAGCAGTTCACGATAAATTCAAAGAAATGGTCGAGAGATGTGCAATTATATACGACAAGACTCTTCGATTTGGGCTCTTCAGATAAGTAAAGAGCTAGATCCGGATAATATTCTACAATTCAAGGCATCTCGTCACTGGCTGTCTAATTTTAAAAAGAGAAACAATATCGTCAGTCGTTCTATCACGCATAGGGTTAGCAAAACGTGGAAATCAAAAGAGGCTGAATTACATCACTTATCGACGACATTTATTACGTCCATGAAAGAACTTATGTTACTAGAAGACCTGAATCCTCGTCAAATATTAAATGCTGATCAAAGTCGATTTAACAAGGAACTCCATGCATACAGGACTCATAGGACTAAAGGTACGGTGGTTGTAAGAGGTGCATTTGGATTAGTCAGTGCTACTACTCATTAATATATGATCATGCCGGTTATTTCCATGGATGTTGAAATATTGCGTCCGATGTACGTTCTTGTATCCGAATCCAGTGGTCAATTTCCAGGAAATAAGCAAAAAGATCCCGATAACATAGTGTCCCATCCAGGAAAGACTGCAAACATGAACAAAAGTGATTTAAAAGAGTTTTATTCTGTATTCTGGAATAGCCTGCCTGCCGATCGTGATAAAGTCTTGCTTTTGCTGGATTCATGGAGTGCAAATAAGGATGATAACGTATCAAATGAATTATGCCCTAATCATATAACACTGTTCAAACGTTTAATTCCTGATGGTTGCACTGGTTTCATCCAACCACTTGATGTTTACTTCTTCCGTCCATATAAATCATTTATCAGGTTCATTACTGACACAGTTATCGCTTCCTCGGAAATTAATCTCTGGCATCGGGATAACATTTTACGAATGCAGTCCTTCACTCTCTTCCAATTCAGCGCCTCACGATTTCGCAACATGATCAGGTTTGCGTTTTACAAAAGCGGCTACTTGGATGAGGAGCCCGAGCCCTGGATTTCTCAATTGGATTATTGTTTTGATTCTAATATACGTGACGAGTGTTACAAGACCTCATGTGCGAACATCTCTTTTGTCAAGCGTGCTCATTGTGAGCAAAGTATCTGCTTATCACACGCCTTCATTGACGACTTACATATTGATTGTATCAATTTGTAGTACTTTGTACATGCCTCTTTCCTTCACATGAATCGCATTTCAATTCAAAACCATGTCCTTCTGACTTTTGTTCTGCCTTTCGTTGTGACTTGTTTCAATACAATTCGCTTTCTCTTTGAACTTTGACCCGCCATAACCTTTTTATTTCTGGATCTCTGCAGCTAGGATTTCACAGGTGTACTATACTCGTCACTAGCTTCAATTTAAGGTATCACTTGATGAGCAACTCGAGTCCTCACTTCGGGTACTTTACTTGTGAGTTCCTATTTTTATTATTTATTGTACCAACTCAATTTTCAACAAAAAAACACAATTTCCAAAACCTGTTTCCCATCAGTATTTGCGCACGCGCAGAACGTCGTGAATTGTTTTTGATGTGGACGACCACCATTTTGTTTTTCTGACTCCTCCAATTGTGCACGTGTGTTCAGTAAACATTTTTCTTCTCTACAACTGAGGATGACTGAGGCCGAAAATTTTAAGTGATTTTATAGTGTTAATTGTGCACGTGAGCTTCGAAAAGCTACTACGCAAGTACAATTTCTTTCCTCTCTCTTCAAATTGCACCTATTATATTGCCTATTCGGCCGTCTCCTATATGTATTTTATATATTCAATAAATTAACTTTTTCTGTTAGAGAGCTTACTTATCGTCACTTGAACTGTATTTGAAAAATATTTACCCATCAAGAATGTGTAAAACTTTTTACCATGACCATGTTGACATTTAAATTGAAAAATAATGATTTTGAAAATTTATTAATTGCCTTCTTATTTTACATGGCGGAGATTAAGGTTAAACCCCTTTTCTTATAGTCAACCATTATAACGCTAGTGTAGAGAAAGAAGGGAAACGTGCATTTAGAAAAAAAATGAGTTTGCACTCGTTACAGGTACTGCACAATGACAGCTAACATCTCAGAAAGTCTGAATTCAAAAGTGCAAATAATCCACAAGTTATCGCGGTTTCAAGAATATTAAATACATGGGAGTAGGTAGAAGAGTTAGACTTTAAAATACGTTTTACAAGAAATCACTTTTCATTCAGATTCCCCCTGCTTTCCTGTATTCTTGAATTGCTTAAAGTGTTAAACATAAGTCAGAAGCTGACATATATGTATAAACTAAGTTAAAATGTACAAAATATACAAAGTACATTGGAAAATAAAAGAATATAAGATTAAACACGTAAAAGAAGTTTCACTAGTAACATAATCTTGAGGCATTCCAAGATTGATAAAAAAGTAGTGGTTATCCAAATGCTTACTTCTACACATAAAGTTACGTTGCAGTAAATTTTCCTTTTGAATACTGTTCAAGAATTCAAGTTTCTAATATCTTCCTTCCAGTAGTGAATTCCAATTCCGAGCAGCGGATCTAGTGACTTGTTATGGAAGTCTGATTTACGCTGGAGAATGAGTAATTGATTCTTGTTCCTAGATCTTGTTTCCGTGGGAAAGAACTTTAAAAAGTTAAGCGAGTTTTCATAAATACCGACAGTCTGGTAACTTCAGCCATTTCAAATCTTGGGGATATGACGAGAGATGTATAAAACTGAGCACAAGAGTTCTGAAGAAGCAGTAATCGTCTTGTTAACATGATGTAGATGTAAGGGCGCATAAGTTTTCTTACAGACATTATTTTTGTTCTGAACAAAAAAGTGTTGGATTAAATTACCCGAAGATGTTTTTACAGACGTCGAGAAACTCCCTGCCTTTAAGCATTACAGGTGGAATATTTGACATGTTAATACTGGACAAAAGCTGTTGCGAATTTACTATGATATATTGTGACTTTTCTAGGTCTATAACTAATTTAATTTGAGGACACTATTTTTAGATATGACCAAGTGCTACGATGAGAGATTAGCTGGAGGGAATAAGAAGGCAATATCGTTACACAGAGAAATCTATTTCATTTGATCTACTGAAATAGGTTACCAGACAAAAGATAAAATAGTGCACGAGTACAGAATCGAACTTAAAAGCTAAATGAGCTATATTTATCATATTTACCTTCTTTCACAACAGACAAACTGGACAATGCATCCGGTACGCTGACACCAGCTGCAACAAATGTTAATCCCATCACTGTGTCAGGTATTCCTAACGTACTTCCTGGGAGGAAAACAAAACACTTAAGTAACATCTTTCTTGCCTGTTTACCAATATCTTCATATTAAAATTTAGTCAGAAATTACAACACAAATATATACATGCATTATTACACTGTTACGTATAATATATATAAAGTCAGGGACGTATTTAGGGGTGAGTACAGGGGTCCGCCCCCTCCCAAAAAAACTAAGAGTTTTTGTAGAAAAATATTATAACTTTAGGTGTAATTATACATATTTAATATAGATTTCATGCCCACGCACACCTTGGATCCCCGAAAACCTTTGCACCCGTCCCAAAACCAAATTATGGGTACGTACCTGTATTAAGTAAACGAAAGAACAAAATAGTTAGACTGTAAGACACTAAAGTAATATCTAGATCATTCAGGCTGTCTATCTAATTTACAGGAACAAAATAATGACTTTTCCATGACTTGATTAATGAAATTCATGGGTCAAACAGATTGTACGACGTATGTATTATATAAGACTAAAAGGGAATAAATACTTAGGGGAACAATATTCCCTATTTAGAACATATAATAAGATTTTTTTCAACATTAATATTTCTGATATTTTGGCAATTAACATCATGAGCGTGCGAGTGGGGAGGGGGTTAAAAGGAAGGAAGATCACAGGAAATCTTCCATTCACTATTATCTGAGAAAAAATTAAGACATGAAGCAAAATTTAATTATTTTCATAAGCAGCCACTCAAATTCATGATCAGTAGGCGCTCTGAATTATCACTAATCAAATCCACATACTTTATAACTTCAAATATTCAAATGAGAAACGAAGTATGTATAAAATATATTGACTTGACCAAAATGTTAAACAAAATTGACTAGAAAATCTTACTTGGTAGAATTATCTTTTCTTTCTTCACTGATAAGACAATTTGTTTAAAATAACTACTCAGAGAACCATTAATTGAATATATTATTTGTAGGAATTCTAGTTTCTTTTTGTAAAAGCTCTTGTGTAAAGTACACCCAATATGTTTGGTGTTCGAAGTTGGTACACATGTTCCTTTTTTGACTCAGGGAATGCGCCGATGATCGACGAATAAAGAGTTTTCCTGATGTTGGTATTGAGGATATATGAACTCAATTCTACTCATGGATAGTTCCTTCCATTCATTCCTTGTCAACCTGGTAATGAAATATTTCGAGTGTCAAAGCTTAACTCAAATAAATCAAATTTGTATCTTTTAATTCCTACCGGTAGCAGTTTTAATATAATGTTTACCTTTAGCTTTTAACTCTCCTGATAAAGCTTCATTATATCAAGTGAAAGGTTGTGACTACAGATTTTTGTCAAGATGTCCAGATAGGAGGACTTAGATCATTTTACATGGCGACAAGAGTTGTTTGTATAATGTTTAAAAATAATTTATTACAATTCTAGTGAAATGTGTAGAGTTGTACTGAGTACATAATCTAGAAAGCATATCTACTGTATGAAAAATATGCTAGTTATCATACTAACAGTGGACCATAGTGCCACCATTTTACGTTCAATTCATGTCACACAAAATGGTACTTAGCCTCTTTTGATGTGGCATTCTCCTTTTGACCAAAAGCATCCAGCGGCGAAATATCATATGAATCCCGGAGGCCTGGCCTACCCAATTAATACCTTCAATATGATATTACATTTTTTCTTGAATACATCTCAAAACACGTTCAAGGGAGATACATCTCTTTAGCAGTAGCGGACACGTACACTGAATAATAGCAAGTCGAAGTCGAGCTAACCCATCATCGGTCGGTTGTGAGGGAATCCCTCACTGTTGATTTTATTTCGTTTCTGTATTTTTAAAACGTTGTCCATTGACTTGTACTGTCGCCTAGCTGGAGATTGGAATATTCTGCGTGGGCAGAAAAGTTATCAGCGACCTGTCACGTACGCAGTGTGAATCAGAGCCGTGATAGTGATAGGTTTATTCTGTTTGTGAGAGCATCCCTCACAACCGACCTTTCGCATTTGTTTTTTTTTTTTTTCGATCTTCTGTCGGTGCGCTGATGTGATTTCGAGGTAAAATGGACCCAGAGGAAGACCAGATAAGGCAATGGCTGTTGGAAGAAGAGAATCGCAATATTTCATTTAGGTTTAGTTTAGTAGTTGCCCCCGCGATTAGTAAAAATTATGAAAATTTACGGAGAGAAAAGAGAAACGAGGTTATTTATGTGTTGGATAGTACATAGTACAAGGGCATATCCTAGTTATTTTATTTTCAGAAGTGTATCTGCAATGACATGACACCAAGACCATAGTACATGACTTCCTGCTACAAATACAAACCTAACTTATCCTAAACTGATCTAACCTAAAACTGTGTAAAGTATTGTAAAGTAATGAAACAAATGGTAATTGTAATGTTTTCGTGTGTTTACCTTTGAGAAAAAGCGGGGAACAACTACTGTAGCCTTTATTTCCTTTTCCAATAATTTTCACAGATGTGTTTCCTGTGTATCTACCTGTAGGATGTTAAATAGCGAACAAAAATACAATTTGATAATATGAATATACTTCACTTTCCATATGTTCTAATAAATCTTCAAATAGATTTTAATGTTACATTATTTATTCAATGTTAGAAACGAAAAAAGGTTTTATAGTCCAAAACATCAACTGATATTACAAAATTATAACCATAATAATAACGTTAACGCATATTTTTACGTATGAGGGCAGTGGACACAGTTTTAAAAATTCAGAAACGAAATAAAACAAAAGTGAGGGATTCCCTCACAACCGACCGATCGCATTACAAAATATAACCGACTGATGGAGGGTTAACTTTTTTTGAAAAGTTCTTCTTATTACTATTTATTATTTAATTTTATAGCAAAAGCACGATTACACAGATTAATGAAACTAATGTCATGTTTCTGAAAGAAGACTGCTGCTTTATGAGATTAAAATAATTCATTATTTCTTTCTATTTCTATTGACCTGAGAACATTAATAGTGAACATTTAACATTAAAAGTAAGTTTCTATTTCTACACTTACCTATTATAGTTATCATCCAAACCATAATGTAGGAAAAGAAAGATATCCACACCATGGACACGAAAAAGGTAGCGCCATACCAGTGTTTCCACTTCTCTTTCTTACAATTAGGCACTGTGGCACGACACAAAGCATGTATAGGAACACAAAGTCCCCAGATGATACGAGCCCATAATCCTTCCGGCATTATAAAAGGTGATATTTCCTCTTCATGTGGTCCTTTTTCCTCTCTTTTGTAGTACTCGGGAGGTGGGGGGACTGGAGGGGGATGCTGTGGCGGTGGATGTTGCTGTGGCTGCTGTGATACAGGCTGAGGCATATTACCCTCATTGAGTACTGATCCATCAAGGTGCTGCTGGGGAACTGCAACACAATACAATTGTTCATCTCACATAAGAATACGATTGAGGGTAAAATGCCATTACATTAGATTAAATAAGAAATAAACCAGATACAGGATAAAAATCTTCCAGGCCATTCTAATCTGATAACGTGAAGGTCTTTCGAAACGTCAACAGAAATCTGGGTATTCAGTGTGACCTAAATAACGCACAAAGAAGTCATATTGTAAGATACATCTAACGCAAAGCTCAATCAATGTTATTATCAGGGTTAAACACAATAATGCGTGTTCTATCAACCAAGAAAAAGGAGAAACTGACGAAATACTGTCAAGGTCGCCAGTCAGAGGAACTTTATCCGGCATTTACTTTTAGAAAGAACTGACTACTCAAACCTTTTTGCCCTAAGAAAGTAACAATTAAGGACATGAGTAGAATAAGGATTTAAGTCAAAAAATAAAGTTTTCAGAAAATCACAATCAATGTTTTAACAGCAACGGCAAACGAACACACGTTTATATTATCATTTATTATGACCAATAATAATGTTTTCCTAGGGTTAGTGTATGTTTACTTTAACGCTAAACTACATATAGGTAGTAAATAAGCTTAATTACAACAAAAAAAACATGGCTGATGATGACTAAGAACACTGATTTCACGGCTACGTTCTCTGAACTAAAAACTTTATATAAACACTGATAGAAATATTTAGCTCTAAGTCCTTCTATGATCATCAGAGGCAAACCATATTCTTAAGGATGATAGAACAGATATTGAGGATTCACAGTCGGTGGACTAACGACGTGAACTGACTTAAGTCTCGGTAGTCCTCCTATGTCCTCAATTTTACACAACAGTACTTGGATTTTATGTATTCTTTCAAGGTCACTAGAAACATAACAGGCTATTTGAACATAACAGAACAGAAGATTAAGAGTTGCAATGATCAATTCTTTTCGGATTTTGCCGACTTTTTGGTATTCTTATCAAAATCACTTGGATATTGTCATTCTGGCCTATTTTTTATGCCTACGTTAATTTAAACAAGTTTTAGATTTTGTGAACAATGACGCTGTTCTTATTGGTCATATAAAAACATAATTTTGTTTTCACAGTTTAGCTTTAGGTCATATTACGCACAAAATGTACTACAAAAGAATATTTTTTATCATATTTAGGTTGTTTTTAACCATTTCATCAGATATTACTCATTCAATTTTAACATTTAATCAGAAATTACTCATTCAATT
>JAGDQP010010853.1:1193-54581 GCA_022664845.1 Lepisma saccharinum
AGAGAGAGAGAGAGAGAGAGAAGGAGAGAGATATTACTTAGTCATATTGTGCAACACTGCTTTTTCACAGAAAAAATAAAGTAGTAGTTTAACCTACAGTTAGTTAAGAGACAACTGGCGATAGTCGTTAGGTTTCAGACACATGTACGAAAACGAACCCATAATTCAATGTGCTCACCATGAGCTGATATAAGTAAGAATAACAAGTGAAGATCAGAAGGCGTATGAATACCGAGTGAGAAAGAGAAAATCTGTAACAAATTATTAATTTGTTACATAGTGCTTCAGCCTTCTGCTGTCGTCAACTTTCTCCGTTCTGACACTTCTCTTCGACTTCTATTATGTGTGCATCGTACACTACGACTAGCTATAAATAAGTTTATATATGGTCTTTCAATGGAAGCAGGGTAGTGATGGGTATGTACCCATCTTCGCTTCTTCTTCAAATATAGATTCATGGATATAATTTTATAAGTTTTAAATGCCCTCGTCTCTGGCTGAATGCATTTTCTCCAGGGTAGGTATGATGATCCAATTTTAGTGTGATCTTTCCTCTGGAGCTGCGTCTTCCACAGGTACGAATCCAGCCGCAGACAAGTGGAAAAGTTTTCGAAAGGAAGACGAGAGAGTAAAACGCGTAATGTAATAAAGATCAAAAGCATTATTTTTCTAAAACTACTGTAAAAATATACGTAATTCTCTTTATTAGAACAGAAAATCCCTATATAGTTGTGCATCGTCTTTAAGGTCAACATAATCGCCAACGCCCAAATAGTACGTAGGCCAAACTGTACTGAAAAACGTATACGTGTTTTGCGTTGAGCCAATGTAGGTCAAACAATTACTGGCTAGACTGGTAAATTCCAGAACTCTTTTTTTCAGTTTGTGAGCAACCATCTTGGTTGCTGTAATGAACTTCAGCAAAGTTAGAGGAATCAAAGAAAAACTTTTTTCCTTCTCTTCAAAATCAATAGATATTTAAATAAAAATAATTCCAAATTTAATTGCACACATAAACATTAATTCCTCCATATTTATTGAGTTTCACAGCAATTCCAAAGCAATTCTGTCGCAGAATTCGTCATATATCCTCTTTAGACATGACTCAGAGACAAAATTCGTACAACCCCGATCAATGTTCTGAAAAAAACAATTTCAACAGCTAATCTAGCAAAAAATAATGTATTCAGCAGCTGGGATGGTTTTGATTTAAAGATCACAGCTCTGCACCTATAATGAATTTCTGTAAACAATCAATATACTTTACTATTTTTTTTAATTCTAGTTACTCAACCAGTGCTTTTAAAGAAACTTTAGTGGAAGAACCTATTCCTTTCTTGAATACTTTTCCTCGCAGTCAACATCATTGTTAGCGAAGTTATAATACTAAAGAATGCACCAATATCGATCTTGACTTTCGACGAATACTGATTCTGGAAAATCACCAAATCAATAAGAATTTTCAATTAAATTCTGATGAAGCAATAATAGCATTGAGATAACTCATCAACTCACATAATCATACACGAATAGTATCAGCTTACCTTAATTTTACAAAGTTCAAGTCCAAAACTATCCAATGATAAATTCACTGGTTAAAAATCAGTCCAGAATAATAAGTATTAAATTTAAATAAATCTATCGTGTGTATCTCAGAAAAATTTAATAAACACAATCACTAATTTACTTCCGTAATCAGGTTCAACGACGATTTTAACACCGCTCGTTACTGGCACAAAATGCACACCCGGTTTAAAACAATTATCCTACATTTCACAATAGTCTCCAAATAAATTGACTTAACGACATAATTAATGTGGTTATATGAACAAATATGAAGCCACTAGTCAGTAAATATGATCTATTAACTAATTTGTGTATAATTTTTAAATACCACTCGTTACTAGCACAAAATGCACACTTGGTTTATTACAAATGTCCTGAATTTCAGATTAGTCTGCAAATAAATGATTTAATAAATTAATTAATATGGTTATATGAACAAAAATGAACCTACTTGTCAAAAATATTATCTATTAGGTAATTAATATTTAAAATTCAGCTCAAAATCTCTTTATGAATTTATGAAAACAATTTTTTTTATAGAAGAATCAGACTAACAACAATTTACGGCTAATTTATTTGCTTTCTCAATTATTCAAATTAAGTTCCTTCTCGCAATTTTTGTTTATGCACTAAAGCTTCAGTAATATTTATAATAAATTTGGAGAACTTATTTAGTAAAAACGTTATTATTTGAACCAAATTTCAACTTTACTTTATTATGCCACCACTAGATATGAACTCAAGACCATCAACTTTCGCGTTTAATCTCGTAATTTCTGTCTGGTTTAGATCATATGATTAAGAAAGCTTAACTCCGTTACTGATAAAGTATTAATTCTCAAAATTTACAATATAAAACAAACCTTTCGATAGGATTTCAAAAAATGTCATAAAGGTTAATCCTCCACTTAACGCAAATTCAAACTATTGAATTATTGTTTTCGACAAGCAAGAATTTAGCAACACCTATTAAACTTGAACGCACGAATTGAAACAGACGTTTTAGCACCTGAGTTATCAAAATATTAACTCAGTTTACTGAATTATCAACGAATGAAATTATGCACTGCTTCCAAGTAATCTTGTCTTACAATTTTACTTTTAGTTGTGTTAAAACAATACTTCTTTCGATTGATTTAGTATCCTCAGCTTTACTGCTTCTTGATTAAGTAATTATGCAGCTCACTCACACTTTCAATTCCAGTAGACAAAGAAAAAATTGTGAAATCACATTTTCCCATTCCATTACAACACAACTCCTTCTTCTCGAATGAATACGAAATGAACAACGCACATAATATCGACAGCCGTTGAACGTCAGAGCTAACAAAAGCTAAAGATAAAGTTTCAGACTCTACCTGATCCTCGAAATCTAGTACGTTTACTGCCTCCTAACGGCATGTTCCTCAAACAAATTACTACTGCGTTCTTCTTTTATTCCTCCCGGAGAAAAGCACAAGCAAATAATGAAGACTGACTACTTTAGAGAAGAGAGAATAATTCGTTACAAGGTTTCCCACTTTATTAAAAAAAACTGAACTGGTCTTTAAAAGAAAATTCAAAATAACATTATTTAAATTAATATTTAACATTAAATTCACATTGATATTTACAACATTTCATTCCAATTCAATCTTAAATTTTTTGTAAGATACTAACATGCTCGAAGCACTGAATGAATTCATAATTTCTTCTATCACAGCACCAGGTTAATAATCTTCAGCTAATCTTTCATATTCTACATGCAATTAACAATAGCATTAGGAAACCATACATAGAACCGACAAAACAAAATAGGACCCTATCATTATATACAAAAGACACAGATTAATACAGATTCAATTTAAGAAGTTAATCTTCCTACCAGAAATTTCAATTAAACATGCATTTATATGACAAATAAAGCATAGATACTATAACATGAACCAGCAGTTTGAAAAAGGGAACAAATAAAAAAAAACGAAATTCGGGTTTTTACGAAAAACGCCTCAATTTATACCTCCTCATCATAAGGTTGAAAATAGGAAGGAAACCCATTTGTATAATGATTTATTTGGCGCCTTGGAAATATTCGTCAGTTTGAAGAAAGAAACAAAGGTTTTGTTTCCTCTTTCAAACCGATACCTAGTGTTCCCGCTAGTATCGCTCTCACTGAAAGTTCAGTAGATTATTTTGTTCTTGTTAGTCAGCAGATTTTCTAAACAGTTAGTGTGTTAAACTTATAGTTTTGTATTTGTGAAATATTTTGAAGCTGTTACAATGCCTGAATGAATATGCATCAGAAAATGATGTTGAGACTACACTTAAGAAGAGGAAGAAGGGGGTTAGGTAGTGTTCGATTTGTTATAAATTACGGTGGGGGGGAGATACTAAACTAGTGGTTTGCTGATAAATGTCAAGATACTACCTGTTTTGGTGGAAATACAAGGATTTTATCCTTAGTTGGGATGCTATTAGGAATCATGCTGTTAGGGATGATATCCTAAAGCACAAGGGAAAACCCCGGCATCCCCTTGACAAATCGAACACTGGGGTTAGGCATCCAGAAACTTACTGTCTTGAAGTTCAGGAAAACAAAAGACTTCGCGGCGAAGAGTATACGAGTATTATAACAGGTGCCACAGCACCTGCCAAGTCAAATACTAACCTTGCTTTCTAGTGCAAAGGTAAATGTACTGAAAAATTAAGTTTCCACGAGAAGGAACACTGTTTAAATACATTACACGGTTTTCAATTTAAAAATAAACAAGATACATTTCTAATGGGGTTGATTGACCATCAATCACCAACACGTAGGCGATCTGAAAGAGAAGTAGCTCTGAAATGTGATAGCATCTTTGTTTACCACGTTATGGGAGACATTGAACGTGTAGCTGTGTGAAAAACGCATTTTCAATAATGTACTGAATAGGAAAACAAACAACCTCTTTTGGTTAACATCTTTAATAGTGACAGGCAAATCGGCCTTTGACAATAGAGGTAGGCATGGTCATCAAGGAAATGTAATCCCTGAAATGTACGTGCATTAATCGATGAACATATTAAATAATTTCCTGTGAAAAAATTCAGTACAGCAAAAAACGTATTAAATATTTAATATTCATATGCATTGGGCCAAAAAGTTTTATAAAAAATAACAATAAATAAAAGAACTTTGTTCTAATAATCATGAGGTTGGAACTATTGTCTTTGATTTTATCTAAAATCTTCCTCTGCCAAAAATTCCTGTGCAGGAAATGTTCTATCTACGAAAACTCTGGCTGTACATGTTTTGCGTACATATTAAAACCGATTCGGGCGATTTCTATGTATATCCGGAGGGAGAAGCCAAACGTAGTCCTGATGAAGTGTGTAGTGTTATGATTGTAAATTCAAAATATGAGCCCTGATACGAAAAAGCTTCATGTATTCAGTGATGCATGCGGAGGCCAAAATCGTAACAATACTTTAGTGTGTTTTTTCCTAGCATTAGTTGCAACTGGTAGACATTTAATAAGATATTTCAATACTTCCCGGTCCGTGGACGTTCTTTTTTGCAATGTGACCGAAATTCTGGTACTGCCAAAAGCAAAATCAGGCGTATGCACAGAATCTATACAACAGAGCAAAACGTTGACTTGATCAAAACATGTAGGAAATCAGGATTCAACGTTACTCAAATTTCGACAGAAAGTGTCTTATATTTTAAGAACTGGTAGCCAAAGCTGTCAACGACATCATTTTTTACATTAAGTGTGGTTTTAGCTGCATACTGAATTTGTTGCAGAATATATTGCTTTTGAAATGGTTGAATGTTTTGCAATGTTACTGTTATGAAGACAAGAAGTTGATCTTTTGTATTTTTTTTTTTTTTTTGCTGCTAACCCACGGGTTAGCTCCTTCTGAGGGTTACGCCCTCATTTAGGGATGAGTTTTCAATTTGATCATTATATTTTATAATTTGTATTCGCTGGTCTATGTGTTTTCTCTACCATCTTACATCATTTTTTTTGTTTGGGGGTGGTGGTGTTCGTTGCCTGTAGACAAATTTAATCTTTGAAAATGTGAAGTATTTTAGCTATTTTTTTTTTCTGTTTTATTATTGGCTCTGCGAGGGTGCTATGAACTGTGGGCAGTCAGGTGTTGATAGTGCGTTGGCCATTTCAAAGTCCTCGTGTTGATCAGTTATGGAGTATTGGTATATGGTACTCAGTAGTGAAAGTGGTGTTTGGATTAATATCTCTCGTGGGTTGCAGCTCAGGTCAGTCTCTATGGTATCCTATTGTAATAGGTTGAAAAGCTGAGGTGATTGGTATGTTGTCATGGTTTTGCGTGACTGGTATTCTGATATGTACTATGAGTTTCGGTTTTGAAGGTTTTGCTTGTGGCCAGGCTTTACACTTTACGCTTTACACTCTTTTGTACTCTACGTTATTGTTACTTTTAATCAGGAAGCCTCTTCATAAAGAATTCTTTAATAGTTGCATCTGTTTACCGGTGGTGTCATCTAGTGTTAATCACAGAGTATAGAATCTCGTTACAACAAATAGAATTAATTTATAAAAATGGACGAGATGTTTCTTTATTGTATGTTCTTTTTGGAATCTTTTCCCTCAGACCCGCAATTGATAACATCTTTTCAGAAAAGAAAAAGTAAATAACAAAATCCTAAGGACTCCTTTCCGTGCAAATTTCGTGAATAGTCAATTGAAACTCTTGTTTTATTACGTAGTTTTCCTTACTTATTTTACTTGTGATTAGGGTGAGTAAGCAATTCAAACACATGTTTCATTGTACTTGATAAAGAATCTCCTTCTTACATAAAAAAGAATTAAATTATAAAAATGAACACAAATGAATTGATTCTTTACAATACGTAACAAAACTAAATCACGAAAGGCTACGTGTTTCCATTGGCTATTCACATAAATCCGAAGCAAAGCAGTCAACACAAGCGAGTTTGAAAACCAGCCTTTAGAAGATGTCTCTTGTTTCAATTCTTACAAGACGAATTAAAACTACTTTATGAAACACCAGGTAATAAACATGCTAGTAAAATTCCGTTTTCAAAGAAGGAAAACACACACACTAATGAACTTAACTTAGTTTTTATGATTTTTTACTTTCATTTTCTCTAAGAAATAAATATGTGTTTCCGTACAGTAAAAAATCTGCTTCTTGTAAGAAAGAGATTTAAATTAAAAAATGAATACAAATGAATTGATTGTACTCTCACATTTTCTAAAATAGTTCTACCATAATTCATTTATACTTTAAAGGTAATACACTAGGATAGTAAATTCCTTCCTTTATAACACGTAATAAAACTATATCACGAAATGCTACATGTTTCAATTGTCTATTCACCTAAATCGGAAACAAAACAGTCAACGTAACGCAAGCAAGTTTGAAAACTAACCTTTAGAAAACGTCACTTCTTAACAGTAATACAGTCCACTATGATAGTACTTCCTAGCTTCACAACACATAATAAAACACTATGAGTTTCATTTGGCTATTTACCCAAATCGCAAGCAAGTTTGAAAACCTCACGTGTTTCAATTCTTGTAGCACGTAATAAAACTAGTCCACCAAACGCCAGGGATGATACTAAAAATCTGTTGTTTCTTTAAAAGAAAAAAAAACAATAAATAGATAAAAGGAACTATTTTAATTAATGTACAGTGAAACAAGAGTCCAGTGTTGTTTCCGATTTCAAATTTCAAGAAATAAGAATCTAGTGTTTTCAAGTTTTATGAAAGCTAAACACGTATCCTTTCCTAAGTAATCACGTGTTCAAACCAAAAGGAAATGTGATTCATAGATCACCGCGTTGAAATCAAGAAAAATAAGACAGGTTCTAAATAGGACTTATTCAATGAGAAGACTTGAATTCAAGAGATTTCCTGCATATAGTCCATAATTGATTATGTCATTTTAATAATATTTATTTTTTCAACGAGTTGTTCCAGCTTTATACAATAGTGTACGAGGAGCTTTAAAGTAATACGCATCACTAGGAAAGTACATTCCTTGGTTTACAACACGTAATGAAACCATAGCACAAAACGTTACGTGTTTCAATTTACTATTCATCCAAAACGTAAGCCAAGCAACCAATGCAATACAAGCAAGTTTGAAAACCACCCTTTAGAAAACGTTACTTCATTTAAAAGTAATACTCATCACTAAAATCGTAAGCAAGGTAACCACCGTAACGCAAGCAAGTTTAAAAACAATCCCTTTAAAAACGTCATGATTTTAAAAGTAATATACATCACTAGAATACTACGTTCTTTACTCTACACCATGTAATAAAACTATAACACGAAACTGTGTTTCAATTGGCTATTCACCCAAATTGGAAGCAAGGCAGTCATAATACAAGTGGGTTTAAAAAACCAGCCCTTTAGAAAATTCCAGATGTTTCAATTGTTACAAGATGTAATAAAATATCTACTGCATAAAATGCCAGGGAATAAAGATGATACGGTACTAAAAATCTGTTTTCAAAAGGAAAAAAACAATAAATAGATAAAAGAAAGTATTTTAATTAATACATAGTGAAACAAGAGTCCACTGCTGTTTACGATTGCAACAAATAACAATTTAATGCCACTAATGAAAGCTAAACGTGTATGTTTTCCTGTAAGAACTACATATTTAAATGAATTCATTAGAAAAAACTGTCATAATATGTAAAATCATAGACTGACTTTCATAAATATGATAATTTCTATTCTACATTATTCCTCCTTCTACTGAAGAAGCTTCTACGTAAAGAATTCTTCAATCCTTATATCTTTTTAGCAGTGGCGCTATCTAGTGTCAATTACGACAGTATTCAATTTCTTATAATTTACAAAGGGAGAATCCTAGAGCTAGTGGTTGCTCGCAAGTTTCAAACTACTACCTGTTTAAGTAGAAATACTAAGAGTTTATGCCCTGTGAGCGTGATATTCGGAATCAACAACCGGGGACGAAAACCTCACGTACCAGGGAAAATCCCCGGATTCCCCCGACAAATCGAACACTGAATTACGGTATCTAAGAGAAAATCATAGCTGGAAAAATACTTCCACTTTCACTGTTAGTAACAAAAATCACCTTATGTTTCCATAAAGAAAATATCTCCTTCTTACATGAAAGAGGATTAAATTTTAAAAAATGAACACAAATAAATTAATTCTAACGTTACATTTTATAAATTAGTTCTACCATAATTCTTCATCTATACTTTCAAAACTGAATCTTACTGTGCTGACGTTAACTTCATGCTATACAGAACTTTCTACAGTAATACACCCCACCCGCCATGGACAGAATAAATGATAAACAAATGTGTAAAAATTTCTACGTATATTATTTTTCTATTTCACCTTTTAAGAACATTTGCAAGTGATAATACCTGTTTCCTGTGTATAATATGCACAACTACCTGTCATATGTTCAGACTTTTAAAATCATTCAATACTTCATGCAAACGTGCATAAATATCACTCTTCAGACCTTAAAATGAAAGATAACTAAATTTCTCATTCTCATCGTATGCAACCAAAGCTTTAAAAAACGGTCATTAGATGGCACGCTGTTTTACAGATTATAGATAGCACCGATTTAAATGAGAGAATGAATGTTTTCTATTATTCTTTTTTCGTATAAATGTTCTTAAACTACATTTTCACTACATCAAAATACATTACTCAATTAAGAGATTATTTCATCATTATTTATACAGTAAATATTAACCCTAATATAAAGTATGTGAGTGGATAAGTTAGTTAGTTAGTATTTCAATAGGTAAGTACATAACTTAACCTAGCCTAACTTTGTATGGTTAGTGTGCTCACGAGGACCTTGTGTTGAATACGCACAAGCGAGAAAAGTACGCATACCTGCAAATTAGGATTGACGGCAATTTTCATTGTCGGAGGGTATAGTTAGCCCTGAGATAGCAGTCATTGCACAAGGACTGATCATCTTATCATCATCAATTTGTCCGTCATCCTAATACTTCTGGGGGCTTTGGCCCTTCTCATAGTCATGACAG
Source organism: Lepisma saccharinum (assembly GCA_022664845.1). Lineage (NCBI taxonomy): Eukaryota > Metazoa > Arthropoda > Insecta > Zygentoma > Lepismatidae > Lepisma > Lepisma saccharinum. Next base: position 10,789 of record JAGDQP010010853.1, read on the forward strand.
ACCATCTTGGATATCACTCAGGACTACTTCAGACAGTACAAGGATCTCAGCAATACACGAACATCGGCAAAGTTACCAATAAGAGAAACCAAGATACATCTTCAGATTCTCGATCTCGCTCACGTTCACCGATGGAAAACCGATCAGGACAAACTTCTCCACCTCACAAGAAGACTCATACAGTTAGCGATTCGGACACAGAACAGGAACAACACATGGATATTACCGATAGAGAACAATTTCCAGAACTTACATCATCTTCAGTCAATAGAACGCTGACTAACTTTGATCCAAAATTTCAGAATCCGAAACAACTTCTGCAGCAGTTCATGAAATACATCTCACGTGACATCATAACTAGACTCATACCTACAAGAAATGGCATCGTTATTCACAGTACAGATAAGGACCTTGCAAGTAAAATCAGAAACCGTCATAGCTTCGAGATATTCGGAAAGTCAGCAAAAATCACACGTATTGAGAACAAACAGATCCGTCAAACACAACCACCTCGCAAACCACCAACATTATCTGTTGTTATCCGTGGCGTGGCTCCAGATGTAACAGACTATGAGGCAGAATTAGAATTAAAACAAGAGGGACACTCCATAGTAAAATGTATCAGAATTAAAACCAGACAGGCAGAACCAACTTACATGATACGAGTCATAACAAACAACGAAGAAACAATAGACGGTCTGCTGACAAACGGTGCTTACATATATAAGAGACGATACAGGGTAGAACCCTCTCACTCACCTCCTCCGATGCCCATACGATGCGAGAAATGTCAGTTATACAATGCACATCCTACAGCTAAATGTCCAAATGATATTAAATGTGGATTCTGTACTGGTTCTCATAACACGAAATCCTGTCCGAATTTGCAACAACCACCGAAATGCAGCACTTGCAGTCAACCACATCCAACTTTCAGTTATAAATGTAAAGCCAGACCTGCAGCGGAACAAAGTAAACCTGAGTTCATCGTCCCAATCCGAACACCAGAAACTAAACAGCACCAGGAGACAACCACTACTTCAGTATTTCAACCCATAACAATAGATCAACTGCTCTCATTCATAACAGTGACTCTACAGAACCTTCATCCTTTTCAGCGACAAAACGTCTTACAACAGATACAATATGCAGCCAAAACAGCACTTCACGTTAACTTCAATGCCACGTATTCAGGCCCTTATGCACACTTTCATGCCTATGCTCTTGAGACAGAAGTCTAAAACCATACCATATACAATCTCATTTTCAGTATTTCTTATGGCTCTTACGTTTATCTTCATGAATATACGCTCACTTCAAGCCCATAAACATCTATTTGAACAACTTTTATTAGAAGAACATGTTCACGCATTTCTGCTGAACGAAACACATCTAAAATCATCAATGTCATGTAAAATTCCACGCTATTTATTACTCCGGCAAGACAGTCAAATTCCTACTCAAAGAGCTAACGGCGGTACGGCCATAGGTTTTTCACCTTCAATAGCTTACAGACAATACAAGCCACAACTTCAAAACTTACCTGAATATATTATCGCCACTCTCTACTACCATCACAACTACATAACTTTGGCCATCATCTATGTTCGCCCAGGGCATTATATACCAAACAGTTTCTTCGCCTACATTTCTAATAACTTCAGGAACTTCATTATAATGGCCGATATAAATATTCACAGCCGTTCAGACAGAGAAAAAACTGACTTCCATGACTATATAGAACATCAAACAAACGGTACAGTTCATCAACTCACAAAACCTACCCGACCCATTTCAAACACAACAAAAGATATAGTAATTACCTCTACCAGTCTTTTAAACCGTTCCACCGTCGAAGTTCTAGACCTTCTTGGAAGTGGCCATACTCCTATCAAACTCACTTTACAACAACACCACCAGCCAATACAACAAACGAACTTGACACGTCGAGAAGTTCTTAGATTCGACCAGGCTAATTGGAATGGGTATCGAGAACATATTCAAAGTAACGTTCAGTATCTGACACCACCGGCAAACGAAAACGAACTGTATACAACCACAGAACATATCTCCAACACCATAAAAGAAGCATCAAATCATGACATACCTAGCAGAACCATAAACCCCGTCCGAAATTACCTCCTCAATACCTACCCATAATCCAACGATCCCGACAATTTTACCGTGACTATCAACGAACACGAAACCCTGAATCACTCCGCCTCCACCGCCAACTTCAACGAACAGTTCGCAACTATATTAAAGCATACAAACTAAGACAATGGACAAAAACCTGTAACACCTTAGCAAGCACTTCCCATCCTACAAAATACTGGAAGCGGTTCAATAATCTCACGGGCAAATACAGCAAACCGACCTACCCTCTTCTTCATCAAGATCAAGCTTTACATACAGACAAAGAGAAAGCAGACACATTCGCTGATCATTTACAAACCATTTTTACTCCGACACTCCCCATTAATCCACTACGACATCATCCGGCAGACCGACTAAATCTACAATCACCGCACTTACGACCAAACCACGATCATCCCCTACCAGATCACCCACTTACAGCACCAATCACAGCAGACGAAATCACAGACATCCTAGAAATAAACGACAATCAGCTCCCGGCATGGACACAATTTCATACAGACACCTCAAAAAATCACCACTCATTCTTCTTCAGCTATTAGCCTCTATCTATACATTCATTCTTAGAACCGGGTACATCCCACTCCACTGGAAAACATCCAAAACTCTCATGTTTCTTAAACCGAACAAACCCCCTCAAGCCGTATCTTCCTACAGACCCATACAACTTACCTCTAAGTTCAGCAAAACCCTTGAAAAAGTTCTTGTCAACCGCCTGCACCAACACCTAGATCAACACAACCTCCTTCCACTACACCAAGCCGGTTTCCGTCCTTGTTTCAGTATTAACGACCAACTCCTTCGCCTAACTAACATGATCACTAATCACTTCAACACTTCATATCCATCATGTCTGGTTCTGTTCGATTTAGAAAAAGCATTCGACAAAGTCTGGCATAAAGCACTCATTCACAAACTTCGCTCATTTCAACTACCTATTACCTATCTACGATTTATCTTCAACTTCCTCACTAACCGTTTAGCATACGTATCAATAAATTCAGAACTATCCCATCCTATCTTCCTACACTGTGGAGTACCACAAGGCTCAACCCTCTCCCCTCTCCTGTAATTACTTTTCGTTGCAGACTTACCACCCTTACCAGAAAACATACACATCTTTCAATACGCTGATGACACCGCGTTCTTAGCTATAAGTAAGACTATTCAACATATCAATCGCACAATGAATGACGCCATTAACATCTTCACATCATGGTGCTGTCAGTGGGGACTTACTATAAATTCTAACAAGACTCAAGCCATCGTCTTTCTACCCCCAAAATGTAGATCCCGCATACAACGAAATCCATCTCGCCTCGAACTCAAAGTCCTACATGAACTAATCCGACCTTTCAAACAAGTTACCTATCTTGGACTAATATTTGACCATCATCTCAACTGGCGCCCCAATCTTCAGAAGATCATTACAAAAGCTAAAAACCGACTTAACCTTCTTAAAAGACTGACTGAAACGAGCTGGGGACTGAAACCAAACACAGTAATCAACACTTACAAAGTTTTCCTGAGACCTGTGTTAACATACGGATTTACAGCCTGGATCGCAGCCGACCACCCAATATACAAGAAACTACAAATCCTCGAACGCCATGCCCTGAGAACCGCTTTCCGCATAAAACTACCAAGTCCGACACGCGAGTTGTACGAAAGAATTACATTTCCCCATTTATTATTTATTAAACCTCGAAACACTCCGAACCAAGTACATTACAAAGAGAATGGAAACACAGCACCCATTATTCCAAGACATACTTGAATCACATGATCACAACAACACAAACGCCAAACATAAACATTCACCGCTATCATTACTATTCACTTTATATCACTACACATTACCACCTAACCATCCAGACTCTGACATCATCACAGCATATCGTTCGCAAGCCACCCCTCACTATATCGCACCCTCATCAATTGCAATGTAACCCATTAGTGTATTAACAGGGCTTCATCCGTCTACATTAAGCCTAGAGTCGCCCCTGGGCAGAAGAATCATGATTACATTCGTCTTAATTGTTGCCAAAGTTTGTGACGTGAAATAGCACCTCACCTCCATCATCCATAACATTATCAAGATTATTCCTCGCCTAAAATATGTTTATGAGCAAAGCTCATGAAGACCAAAACATTTAGATGATATGTTATACTACAGAATTAACAAAATAAAGTAAAAACAATTAGCCCATCAATTTTTTTCCAATTCCAATCCGTTTCATCCAACTTCCCATCCCAAATAGAGGGTGTAGCTCTCTGGGGGTGCTAGCTACAACTAGCAAAAAAAAGGTAAGTATTCAGTGGATAAGTACGATCCAAAGTTCATATAAATCCAAATAAACTAGCCATTGCAGTCGACCATACAACAATAAAACCAGCAAAACAAGTCACATACCTTGACGTAATTTTTGACCACAAACTAACAGGGAAACCATACCTAAACAAAGTCACAGAAAAAGCATATACCAGTCTGAAGTTACTCAGAAGACTAACGGGCACAACATGGGGACTGCGTCCAGAAACAATACTCACCACTTACAAAGTCTTCTTACGACCAGTCTTAACGTACGGTTTTACAGCATGGATCTCAGCAGCAGCCTCTTACTATGAAAAATTGAAAGTCTTGGAGCGACACGCTTTCCGAATTGCCTTCCGTGTCAAACTCCCTAGCCCAACCAGAGAGCTCTATGATCAAGTACCGTTCGAAAACATATTAAGCCACATAGAAAAATCAAGATTAAAATACATAAGTACAAGATACCAAAACGACCATCCACTACTCGTGGATACCATAGAGACTGATCTGAGCTTCAACCCACGAGAGATATTAATCGAAACACCACTTTCACTACTGAGTACCATATATCAATACTCCATAACTGATCAACACGAGGACTTCGAAATGGCCAACGCACTATTAACACCTGACTGCCAACAGTTAATAGCACCCTCGAAGAGCCAATAATCAAGCAGGAAAAAAAACATAGCTAAAATACTTCACAGTTTCAAAGATTAAATTTGCCTATATGCAACGAACACTACCCCCTCCCCTCCAAAACAAAAACAAAAAATATGATGTAAGATAGTAGAGAAAACACATAGACCAGCGAATACAAATTATAAAATATAATGATCAAATTGAAAACTCATCCCTAAATGAGGGCGTAACCCTCAGAAGGAGCTACCCGCGGGTTAGCAGCAAAAAAAAGTGGATAAGTATGTCAATACGTGAGTATATGACTGGATCAGTAAGTATATTAATATGTAAGTATGTGGGTGGATAAGTAAGTTAGTTAATAAGTATTTCAATAGGTAAGTATTTCATGGATAAGTATGTCAATTGGTGAGTACTTGAGTGGAACATTAAATATATTAATAGGTACATATGTGAGTGGATAAGAAGTTAGTGAGTAAGTAAGTATTTCAAAAGGTAACTTATTTTCTACGCCAAACTGTGCCACAGTCGATTGATGATGTCAGCGCAACCATCTACCCTACAAATTCACACTCTACACTATCTCACAATGAAAATTGGACTTCAAATCTGAAATAAGTTTCCACACTGTGTGCCAACTCACACAAACTCAGAATGTCAACAGATAATATGATCACTTGACGGTCAACTAACTTCATGTCAACAGATAAGTTCATATCAGTACCTCAACAGATAAGATGATCACGTGACGGTCAACAATCTCAAAACCATATAATACCACAAAAAAGGAGATGGTTCAATTTGTGTACCTATACTACTATCCATAATTGAAGTTCTGAATTGCAAAACATCCCAAGTCCACCTTTCTCGTATTTGCATTTTATATGTTCGATGTCGGTATCTATTTTCCAAGGGCTATCCACTCGCATAAATATTACATTCTAATCCCAACAAAGAAACCATTTTAATACAAAATAATTTCAGCTGAATACGGTAACATATCAAGACCTTGGACTGATTTTGTTACTCCTGAAAAAAATACTCCGGTGGACTTGGGATATATTGCAATTCAGGTCTTCGATTGGGTCATTCCACGATAGTTCAACAAAAACTTTTAACCCAGTATCTAAGATTCGGATGAAATGTAGTAGTGTTATAGAGCTTTCTGTACTTATTTCAAATATGTAAATTTTATTGCAATCCCTCCATCGGTTCCAAAGTTAGTGCATTTCAAAAATGGAATAATAAAACATTGTTATAGACGTGACATGCAATTGTTTTAAAATGCAATAAACGTCATATCTTGGTCCCAATTTATACTAGAAATATGATTCTTCTTTTATTCAGTTGGACTGGAAATGATCAACAAGGAAGAATATATAAAGTTATGACTTAGCTGTTAGAAAACTTATAAAACTAAAATGTTAAAAAAACTAAAACACAATTTTGTAAACTTCAAATCTTTATAACTCAAAATTCCCACCATGGATTGCAATGAAATATTTTTCTTTAAAAGCTAATTACATCTACTTTTACATAGAAAAAAATTATGATGGGCCTTCAAGGCACTAAGGAGAAAAGCGAAATACTTGTAAAAAGTAAAATGAAGTGTTACAGTGCAATCTTCATCTTTTGAATTTGAATTTTATTTATGGCCTTTGGCAACTGAGTCTCAGTCCGGGATAGGGGAGGGAAAAGGATGTTGGAAGTTGTCGGTAGGAGCTATATTGAAGGTGCCATCCTGCCATTTGCCTGGTGTGACCGAGAGAAAACCCTGGAATGGTTCTGTGCTTAAATGATGGAAGGTGTTTCATGCAGTGTTGGAAAATTAAAAAAATATGAAAAACTTATTGAAATAATCTAAATGGCTGCGGGCCCAGCTGCCATGAATTTTCGGAAACATTTTCAAAATCTCCAAATTTAAAAGAATCCACAATGCCGGATTTGGAAAAAAATTAAAACCCCATTATCAGAAGTCAAAAAAATTCCCGGATTTTCAAAATTTCTCAAATTTTCTACCAAAATCCGGCATTTTCCGGAAATGTTTGAAAACACAAGGACCACGATCAGGGGCCAGGAAGGGGGTTTTCCACTGACTGCTAAGGTTCAAATTATATAATAAAATGTATTTCCTATTTGACGAAAAACAGTGTTTTAGTAAGGGGTGTTTTGGTTATGTAAGGACAGGCAAGATAGGATTAAGCTAGGGTACACTTTTCTTCCCGTCAAATAGAAAATTGCACTTTTATTTTTTAATTTGAACCTAAGTAGTCAGGTGACAATCCCCTCCTGGATCTCCATCACGCTTGTTGTGTTTATAAGAAAATTCGGAATTTTTTTATTTTTTGAAAATTGAGTATTTGAAAATGTTCCCGATAATCCGGCATTTTTGGATTTAAAAAATGGTTTTGAAAACGTTTCCGAAAATTCGTCATTTTTTGAAAAAATAAAAAATTTAAAGTTTTTGTAAATGCTGATTTTTTTAAATCAGTTTTTTGTAAAAGTTTACGAGAATTCATAGCTGGTGGGCCTCCGGCCCGTTAGGTTATTTCAATAAGTTTTTCATAATATTTAAATTAGAATTTCCAACGCTGAATGAAACACATTCCATCATTTAAGCACAGAACCATTCCAAGGTTTTTCCTCGGTCACACAAGGCAAATGGCGGGATAGCACCTTCACTATAGCCCCCCGACAATTTTCAACATCCTTTACCCTCTTCTATCCTGGACTGAGCCATAGATGCCTACATAAATAAAATTTCAAATTCAAAAGATAAAGATAGCAGTGCAACACTCCATTTTACTTTTTACAGGTACATTTATAATATTTCACTTTTCTCCCTAGTGCCTTGAAGGTCCATCATAATTTTTGTCTACATGTAAAAATAGATGTAGTGAGCTTTCAAATAAAAAAATCATTACAATCCATGGTGAAAATTTTGAGTTATAAAGATTTGAAATTTACAAAATGACGGTTTAGTCTTTTTAACATTTTAGTTTCGTAAATTTTCTAACAGCCATGTCTAACAGGACTTATATATCTTGTTCCTCGTTGATCGTTTCAGGACCATCTGAATAAAAGAAGAATCATGTTTCTAGCATAAATAGGAACCGATAAATGACGTTTTTCGTATTTTAAAACATTGCGAAATTTGTATGTGGCGATTATAACAATGTATTTCTATTCCATTTTTTAAATGCAATAACTTTGGAACCGCTGGAGTGATTGCAGTGAAAGGAATACTGCGCGTAAGGGCCGTTTTCTGCCCCTCATCCGATTTTAATGAAATTTTGTACGTAATATCTAGATTATATGAGAGTTCCAATAATGCAGATCCTATGTCCATACCACTTCCGGTTATCATGGAAATCGCGTTCAAAACTGACCACTTCCGGATTCTAATCTTTATATTGTTGTTCAAACTAAATTCTGATATCTCAAGAATGGATTAAGCTACTAAATCCGAATTTCGTTTAGAAAGTACAAATATAATAAGAATGTTGCAGTGTAAACTGAAATACTATATCTTTAATCGCTTTGAAGATAAAAATTATTTTTCTTATGAAAACGTTCAATTTTACTTATAAAAAATGCACCTTTCTTAGGAAATTTTGTGTTGTTTAACCGTCAGCCCCTACTAGTTACAAAACGATACTTCACTCAAATAATCTTCATGTAACGTAGAAGAACATATTCAAAAACAATTTAGTAACTGATGGGTCTGATGGTTAGAAGAAACATTTTATACTTTAAAGTTGAGTACCTCACGTGGAGTATATATATCTTCGAAATTCAACTAAATAAACCATCATATGCCTAAATGTTCATGTGACAACTACAGTTTGTTTTTCTGTCTATTCCACTGTTCATTATTGACATTTTCTTGTAAACTATTAGTTTTCTCCAGAAGTAACTGCATTTTTCTTTCGATATATTCATCTCTAGATGTGTCTCTCACAAGTGCAGGCTAATAGAAGTTGCAAATGTAACACGATACGGACGTAATCTATATTACCTATTTGTGTGTTGGGTATCACATGATTCCACTGCTTAACTCTGCTGTTTGCAAATTCCACCAACCACCGTATTCTTGTTACTATCGTTGATTTATTTGCGTGTGTGCTGTTTGTCCTTTCTTCAGGAACTCGGGCATTTCAGATTAGAAACCTAAGTCTGATAGAAGAAGGTGAGAATCCCGGAAGCCTCTATCGACGACGAAAATGTTTTCCTCTGGAAGACATGCTCGCATTTTTTCGATGTTGCTTTTAAGCATGTGTTCTGATATTTTAGCGTCCGTGCTCCTAGAGCCTGCGAGATAAGCAGTAAATATATAAAATTTCAAACACGACTGAAGTTATCAACTATAAATTTTTATTCTGATAGGTTCATAATATCCGAACTTGTCACACAAAATTTGGTTTGGATATAATAAGGACTTTCAAGCATATGATGGTTTATTAAGCTGAATTTCAAACATACAGTATACTTCTACGTAAGGTACTCAACTTTAGAGTATAAAATATTTCTTCTAACCATCAGTTACTAAATGATTTTTGAATCTGTTCTTCTACATTACATGAAGATTATTTGAGCGAAGTATTGTTTTGTAACTAGTGGGGACTGATGATTAAACAAAACAAAGTTTCATAGGAAAGGGGCGTTTTACATAAGTAAAATTGAACGTTTTCATAAGAAAATTATTTTTATCTCCAAAACGGTTGAAGATATAGTATTTCTGTTTATTTGGAACATTCTCATTATATTAGTACTTTTTAAACGAAATTTGGATTTGAAAGCTTAAGCCCTTCTTGCGATATCAGAATTTATTTTGAACAACAATATAGAAATTAGAATCCGGAAGTGGTCAGTTTTGGACACGCTTACCATGAAAACCGGAAGTGATATGAACGTAGGATCTGAATTATTGGAACTCTCTAGTTGTTACGTGAAAAATTCCATTAAAATTTGTTGAGGGGCAGAAAACCCTTATCCTCAGTACTCCTTTACATATTTGAAATAAACCCAAAAGGCTCTACAAACACGGCCACATTTCATCCAAATAGGAGATACTGGGTAAACTTTCAACAGGAAAGTCAGACACACGGCTAGGAAAAGGCGTTGCGCTGACCCCGTAACCCTCTACTTGAAAGTAGTGCAGCCGTCTGACAAAGCAAGGACCTTAGGAGCTGTCGCCCCACCTAGTTTAGGTTTATCTAATTTGTATTATCGTAAGACACTTATTCAGTTTCCTAAGATTGTCAATTCCACCTAACTTTTCAACATTCATTTATAACAAATTGTTGTTCCAGTTAATATATTTATTAGAAATCAAAGAGAACAACGTTTATTTGCATTCTTATATACTAAAATAAAACAAAATAAATGCATTTTCAATAATACGAGAATAGATTTATTGTGATTTTCGAAGAGGTATGTACAAATGCAGGTTGCTGAAATGTGAGAAAGTTATTTCCAATAACATTGAGATCAGAAGTAATTGAATGAAAGCTGTTTTAGTTATTCTTTTCACACATGAATGGCTTATGTGATTCACAAGTATAATCGTTATATAGTCCCTCGGGAAACTGCAACTGTCCACAATCTTCCTTGCCTTGGTAATCGTCGGGCTGATTTTCCCGCCATTCATTGAATCCCGTATTCGAAACCAAATCACCTAAGAAATTTAAGAATATGTCTATAATAATAATAAAGAGTACACAATAAACTGATTCTTGTAATTAATTAGCATACGTAAACAATAGATAAAATATAGTGAAACTTTAAATTATGATTATTTAGAATTATACTTGAACAAAATAAAAGAATAGTATCTTACCTCGTTTCCTCTAGAAGTACAAAAAACTAACTTTTATTATCAGCATCTCGTTGCAATCATTTTTCTCTTTAGTATAATAAAATTTGTCATAGGCTCACATTTAACATATCCGGAGTTAAAATGTTGCTTTCTTACAATTGTAATAACATTGAAAGGTAATAATCAACAAACTGTTAAATTAAGGGATTGAGCGCAACAGTGCTGTAACACACTTTAAATGAAACATAAAACGGAACACTTAGAATGATCCACTTTTCCTAACTACTTTCGTTTCACAGAAGCTAAGAAAATCTTTTTCTTTGTAATTTTGTGATTATATTTCACAGTTTGTCTGAAAAGTAAGTTGAATCACTGTAGCTGTTAATCATTCAATTTCATTTTTAAAATCTCACAAAATTTGTTAACATGTTGCTGTTTTTTTATAATAAAACATAACCATAAATCAGAGTTTCACTAATGTTGGAAATTACAGACTTCTAACAAAACGCTTATTATGTTGACAAATGATGTTAAATAAGTACAAGACTTTGTAAAAGGTACAACAATCTGCCAGGATCGCTTCCACTCCGTCACCCTTATTATGATATGGTTTCGGATTGCCGCGATTCTGCTCTGCTGCCACAACTAATGCAAACCCTTGACCCCAGACCAACTGTATCAAGAAATTTCTTATTCCAGCAGTGTATCGAAACAATAGTGCTAAGTAAACCTATATTTTATAAGGTTGAAGTCTCACAAAATAAGAGGCGTGTACTGTTATGACTCTGTGAGTCCACTGGGACCCTGTGATTCTATAACTATAATTAAAGCAATTGTAGAGGGGATGGCTAATAATAAAGTTATTGTTTTTGTGTTAATACTAAATATTTCATTTGAAGCTAATCTGGTTACATAGGTAAATAGTACTAGTATTCCGCCGAGGAAAATTAAGACCAGTATGTAGGAGAATCAGGGAGATTCTGAAAAGGTATTAATTGTGAATGTTGTAATGATTGTGTTAATTATTAAGTTGAGGCCTATTGATAGGGGGTGGGTTAATTGGGTAAAAAGGAAAGTAAATACAATTAGAATTAAAAATAAGGTTAGTGTTAGTTTGATATCAAGAGATAGTTTATTAAAAATGTTAGTTTTGGGGACTGAAGATAGGTGTATGTGGATATTTTCTCTTGATACTTTCGAGGTAAATGTTATCCCATTTATGATTTACAAGACCATTGTTTTTATTAAACTATGAAAGCTTATGTCAATATTAATTAATTTTATTTGTTCTCTTTTATTATTTGTTATGAGCGTGTGGAGTTTTGTTATTCAACGAAAACATTTATTAATAGTTCTTCTTAGCTTGGAAATAATTGTTCTAGTTATGTTTTTAATACTTTTTCTAAGACTAAAAGAATTTTATAGTGAAATTTCTTTTAGTCTTTTGTTTTTAACTTTTTGTGTTTGTGAGGGTAGTTTAGGGTTATCCATTTTGGTTTCTATTGTTCGTAGACATGGTAATGATTATTTGGGGTCTTTAATTGTGCTGCGGTGTTAAAGTATTTGTTGTTTATAGTATTTTTAATCCCTTTGGGATTTATAGGTAGTATATGGTGAGTTGTTCAGAATTTTTTATTTATTATTTTTTTTATTAATTTTCAGTGGATGTTTTGGGGTACAAATTTGGTGTTTAGGTAGTTTTTTATTTGATAATTTGTCTTATTTTTTAGTTTTGTTAAGTGTTTGAATTGTTATTTTGATAATTATGGCTATAGAAAAGGTTTTGTTTTCTTCTTTCTATAATGTTAGTTTTATTGGGTTAGTTTTAGTATTGCTTTTTCTACTATGGTTGAGCTTTATTTCTTCTAGCCTTTTTATATTTTATTTGTTTTTTGAGGGATCTTTGATTCCTACTTTGTTCTTAATTTTTGGTTGGGGGTACCAACCAGAGCGCATGCAGGCAGGGTTTTATTTGTTATTATATACTTTGTTGGCATTATTAGTTGGTATTATTTATTTTGGGGGAGTTCGGGGCAGTCTTGTCTTTTATAGTTTGTGGTATGTTGATACTAGAGTTTGTATGTTGGACTATTTGTGATATTGTGTAATGATTTTGGCATTTTTGGTTAAAATCCCTATATTTTTAGTTTATTTATGATTGCCTAGGGCTCATGTGGAAGCGCCTGTTAGTGGTTCTATGATTCTTGCTGGAGTTCTTTTAAAGTTGGGGGGCTACGGTCTGTTGCGGGATATTAACTGCTTTGTCTAATCGGATTGGAGATGTCTGTATTTTACTTGCAATTGCTTGAATATTAAACTATGGCAGTTAAAATTATATTTTTTATTTTGGATGAGTTACACCGCCGAAATGAGATAAGAATTATTATTACTCTTGTTGTGGTGGCTGGGATAACGAAAAGAGCTCAAATTCCTTTTTCGGCGTGATTACCTGCCGCAATGGCGGCTCCCACGCCAGTTTCTGCTCTAGTTCATTCTTCTACCTTAGTTACTGCTGGCGTTTATTTATTAATTCGTTTTAGCGATGTTTTAAGTGATAACTTTATAGGAAGGGTGTTATTACTTCTCTCTGGCTTGACTATATTTATAGCGGGTGTGGGAGCCAATTATGAGTATGACTTAAGGAAAATTGTTGCTTTATCTACTTTAAGTCAATTAGGACTAATAATAATAATGATTTTATCTATGGGATTTTCTGTGTTAGCTTTTTTTCATTTATTAACTCATGCTCTTTTTAGGGCCCTATTGTTTTTGTGTGCTGGGGCGATTATTCATGGGGTGGGGGATACTCAAGATATTCGATGTATGGGGGCCCTTGTAAATCAGATGCCATTAACTTTATCTTGTTTAAATACTGCTAATTTAACTCTCTGTGGGGTCCCCTTTTTGGCTGGGTTTTACTCTAAGGATTTGATTTTGGAAGTTGGGAGTATGGCCTGGATTGATTTAGTTAGAATTTTTTTTTATTATTTTTTTCGACTGGCTTAACTGTATGTTATTCTGTCCGTTTAAGTTATTATTTGACTGGGATGGGTGTTGCTGGCATAAGCTGCCACGGGACAGGGGATAATTCTAATTTAATTATGACGCGAGGTATATTGGGGTTGACTGTGGCTTCTATTCTAGGTGGGACTATTATAAGATGATTATTATTTTCTTGTTCTCCTGTGGTAGTATTACCGTTGGGGCTTAAAATGGGCGCTTTAATTGTTAGAGGTATCGGAGCTTGAATTGGGGTTCTATTAGGAAATTCGTATTTAGGTAAGGGTCAAGGGGTGTTTTTTAGAACTTATTTTTTTATAAATATAATAGGTTCTATATTATTTTTGCCATATTTATCTACTAGTTATTGTATTCGGGTGCCGCTTAATTTGGGTGAGGCATATATTAAAGTTGTTGACCAGGGGTGAAGAGAAATATTGGGGGCGCAGGGGACTTATAATTTTATAGCAAGCGGTTCTGTTTTGATTACTCGGGTGCATTTTAATGAGTTTGGATTGCATTTATTTTTTTCGTTTATTTTAATTATATTTTTAATTATAATTACTTTTATTATTTATTTGAATAGCTTATGTTTAAAGCATAGCATTGAAGATGCTAGGAAGAACGGGGGGTCTTCAAATAGGGGAACTCCCTAAGAAACTTTCTTATTTTTACCTTGAAAAAGTAGTGTAAATTGTTATACTGAGGGGGCTAATAATTAAAAGGTAATAACGGGTTTAATCGCTAAAGATAAAAGTTATAAGCTTTTTCTTGTTTAATTTACTTACCTCCTTAGTGTGAGCTGTTTGGGGTGCCCACTTTTGTTATTAACAGTAACATGCCTTTGATTTGGCTTCCAACTAAAAACAAGGGTGGGAAAATCCACCTTAAGATCAGGTCGAAACTGAGTGCTAAAATATTGCTTCTTGTTGTTATACGAGATAAGTTGATAAACAACACCTTTTGGTTGCAAACCAAATATTATGATTAACTATTATCCTATGCGGGTCATTCTAGTGACCCTTGGTTTCATTCGTGGTATAGGCCAATACTACGGTGGTTCATAGTATGATTCTAGCGGTAGTGAGTGTGATGGCGGCAGGAAGAAGTAATACGATTTCTACATCAAAAATAAGGAAAATTGCTGCAATAAGAAAAAAGCGAATTGAAAAGGGGGTTCGAGGAGACGATTTGGGGTCAAATCCGCACTCAAACGGCGATCTTTTTTCTCGGTCAATGATTGTTTTTTTTATAGTAGTGAGGCTAGTAGTATTACGGCTGTTGTAATTGTTATAGTGGTTAGTCCAGCAGTTAAGATTGTGTATATTATCTATTTCATTTTATATGAATTTTTTAATTGGAAGTCAAATGTATTGGTTATATTAAATAGATAATTTATCCGCCTCATCAATAAATTGAAATGTATAGGAATAGTCATACTACGTCTACGAAGTGTCAGTATCAGGCTGCTGCCTCAAATCCGAAGTGGTGATTTGGAGAAAAGTGGTATATTATGTGTCGAAGTAAGCATACTATTAAAAATGATGAGACAATAATTACATGAAGTCCATGAAAGCCTGTTGCTATAAAAAAGGTGGATCCGTAAGTAGCGTCTGAAATTGTGAATGGTGCTTCGTAATATTCAAAGGCTTGAAGGGCTGTAAAGTATAGGCCTAGTATTACTGTTAAAATTAAGGCTTGGGTAGTTTGTGTGTGATTTGCTTCTATTAAACTATGATGGGCTCAGGTTACTGTGACTCCTGAGGCTAGTAAAATCGCAGTGTTGAGAAGGGGAATTTGTATTGGGTTGAATAGTTGAATCCCTGCTGGAGGTCAAATTGCTCCAATTTCTACTGTTGGGGAGAGTCTTCTGTGAAAGAAGGCTCAGAAAAAAGAAATAAAAAATACTTCTGATACAATAAATAGAATTATTCCTCATCGAAGGCCCGTAGTAACTTGAATCGTGTGGAGCCCTTGGAATGTTCCTTCTCGAGAAATGTCTCGTCATCACTGAATTATTGTCAATCTAATGATTAATAGGCCTATAAGGAATAGGTCTGGATTAAACTGATGGAATCATTTAGTTAATCCTGTGGTGGTGATTAGGGCTCCTAGGGCTCCTGTCAGGGGTCATGGACTTTTATCTACCAAATGGTATGGGTGGTTTTGTGGCGCTGACATATGTTACTTCACTTGAGTACAAGGTTGTTAATACTGCAAATACGTAGGATTGAATGATTGCTACTGCGGATTCTAATGTTAATAGTAAAATTTGTCTAATTATTATTAGTGAAAGTAAGGATACGGGTAGGGTGGGTCCTGTTCTTGCTAAAAGGGTTAGTAAAAGGTGTCCGGCTACTATGTTTGCTATTAATCGAACTGCTAGGGTTCCTGGCGAATGATGTTTCTGGTGATTTCAATACATACTATAAATGGTATTAGGGGGCCTGGGTTTCCGGCTGGTAGGAGATGGGCAAATATATGTTGGGTATTATTAATTCAGCCATATAATATAAAGGTTAGTCAAAGGGGAAGTGCGAGACTTAATGTAAATGTTAAATGGCTAGATCTTGTGAAAATAAAAGGGAATAGTCCTATAAAATTATTGAATATAATAAATGTGAAGATGGTGATAAAAAGAAATGTTGTTCCTTTATTTGGGTTGTTAGGTCCTAAGATTGTTTTAAATTCTTTATGAAGAGTAATTACTAATTTGTCTCAAATAATTGTTGTTCGAGTTGGGAGAAATCATAGTGATGTGGGAATGATTAATAGCCCTAGTAAGGTGCTGAGTCAATTGATTGATAAGGACAATACAGTTGAGGTTGGATCAAATACCGAGAATAAATTAGTTATCATTTTCAGGTTAGGGGTATTTTACGAATGCTTGCTTGTTCTGTGTTTAATTGACTGGGGCGGATGTTAAAGTATATGATTGAGGCGAAAATTAGGTAGATAGTTGAAAATAAAATAAATAATAATAGTCATTTTAAGGGGGATATTTGTGGAATTAAAAAGTATTAGGGTTTAATAATTTGGCTATGACATGGCCATGTTATGATGATTTAACTAACTTTCTTCATTAGAAGTAATTGTCACTTTACTATATTTTGGTTTAAGAGACCATTGCTTACTTTCAGCCATCTAATGAGGCTTCTTGGGCTATGCTTAATATTCAATTAATAAATTGTTGATGTGGGCAGGTTTCTATAACAATTGGCATGAGGCTGTGAATTGCTCCACAGATTTCTGAGCACTGCCCAAAGAATAGACCAATTCGTTTTGCGTTTATTCCAACTTGATTAAGTCGTCCTGGGGTTGCATCTGCTTTTAGCCCTATAGCTGGCATGGCTCATGAATGAAGTACGTCTGCGGCTGTAATTAAGACTCGGATGTCTGTGTGGATTGGTAAAATTACTCGGTTGTCTACGTCTAAGAGACGAAAGTTTTTTTTATTTCATTAATTGGGATTATATATGAGTCGAATTCTGTGGGCTTAAAGTCTGAATATTCATAACTTCAATATCATTGATGGCCGATTACCTTTAGGGTTACTGAGGGTTGGTTGATTTCATCAATTAGGTAAAGGAGATGCAATGACGGTAATGCAATGAAGACTAATATAATTGCTGGAAAAATTGTTCAAATAGTCTCTAAGGTTTGTCCTTCTAAGAGGTATCGATTAGTAAATTTGTTAAATATAATAGAGATTAATAAGTAGCCTACAAGGACTGTAATTATTATAATAATAAGTATTGTATGATCATGAAAGAAAGTTATTTGTTGTATGATTGGTGATCTGGCATCTTGTAGATTTATTTGGTTTCAGGTAGCCATTTCTAAAGAAGATATCGGATCTTATTTCCGGGGCTTAGGTCCAGTGCACTTATCTGCCACCTTAGAACATTAAATAGTTAAAATTGGAATTTCTGTATAACTGTGCTCGGCTGGGGGTAAATTTTGGTATCATTCTAAGGAAGTAGGTTGTTGATCGGGGAAGAGAACGGTGCGGGAACTGGCTAGGGCCTCTCATACGATAAACACTAGTATTAGAACGGCAATTAATGATAAGAGGGATCCTACACTTGATACCATATTTCATGTTATATATGCGTCGGGGTAGTCAGAATATCGTCGTGGCATTCCTCTTAGACCTAAAAAGTGCTGTGGAAAGAAGGTGATATTCACGCCAAAGAATATTGTAATAAATTGGATTTTTAATCAATGGGGATTGAGGGATGTTCCACTAAAAAGTGGGAATCAATGAATAATCCCTGCTATAATGGCAAATACTGCTCCTATAGAAAGTACATAGTGAAAGTGAGCAACGACGTAGTAAGTGTCGTGTAATACAATATCTATTGATGAGTTCGCTAATATTACTCCTGTTAATCCCCCTACTGTGAAGAGGAAAATGAATCCTAGTCTTCAAAGAGTGGGGGGAGAATAATTGATTTGTGTGCCATGGAGGGTTGCAATTCATCTAAAGACTTTGATTCCGGTTGGGACTGAAATAATTATTGTGGCTGCTGTAAAGTAGGCTCGTGTGTCTACATCTATTCCTACTGTGAATATGTGATGTGCTCAGACAATAAATCCTAGGAATCCAATTGCTAATATTGCATAAATTATTCCTAATGCACCAAATGTTCCTTTTTTTCCTCTTTCTTGAGTAACAATATGGGAAATTATACCAAATCCTGGGAGGATTAAAATATATACTTCTGGGTGACCAAAAAATCAAAATAGATGCTGATAAAGAATAGGGTCTCCTCCTCCTGTTGGATCAAAGAAAGAAGTATTAAGATTTCGGTCTGTTAATAGTATCGTAATGGCTCCGGCTAACACGGGTAGTGATAGTAGTAGTAAAATAGCTGTAATTATGACGGATCATACAAATAAGGGAATTCGTTCTATTGTTATTCCTGGTGCTCGCATATTAATTACAGTTGTAATAAAGTTTACGGCCCCTAGAATTGAGGATACTCCAGCAAGGTGAAGGGAGAAAATTAATAAATCAACTGATCTCCCGGCATGGGCGATTGCGTTTGACAGGGGAGGATAGACAGTTCAGCCAGTTCCCGCACCGTTCTCTACAATTCTTCCAGTTAATAGGAGAGTAAGTGATGGGGGAAGAAGTCAAAATCTTATATTATTTTGGCGAGGGAAGGCTATATCGGGGGCTCCTAGTAATAATGGTACTAATCAATTCCCAAATCCCCCAATTATGATTGGTATTACTATGAAGAAGATTATAAAAAAGGCATGGGCTGTTACGATTACGTTATAAATTTGATCATTACCAATTAGACTGCCTGGGCGTCCTAATTCGGCACGAATTAATAATCTTAGGGAGGTTCCTACTATTCCTGATCATGCTCCAAAGATTAGATATATTGTGCCAATATCTTTGTGGTTTGTGGAAAATAATCATCGTTGCAAGGTGAATATTGAGCATAAGTAGGACAGGATGGCTGAAATATTAGGTAAAGATTGTAAATCTATGGATGGAATTATTGTTCCTCTTGTTATAGAAGATGGGGGGGGGGTATGGTCAATAGTTATGATACTAGATTGCAAGTCTGGGGAAGTGCAGAAAAGCATTAAGACCTAAAGATTTTCTTTATAGGAGACTTTGAAGGTCACTAGTTTATTGTTGACTTAAAGCCTTAGTTTTAGTAGTTTAAAGTTAGAATTAACGGGAAAATTAAAAGGCCTGTTAAGGTGAGAGAGGTAATTGTTAGTCTAATTACTTCTTGTCATTTTGGGTGAGAGATTTTTGTTCAAGTTTGAGTAGTGTTAGTTAAAGTAAAGGCTGAATATGCAATTCGTATATAATAGTATAGGGTCATTAAGGCTATTACGATTATAATTATGAGAGGAGCAATAAGTAATATTTGGGTTATATTTGTAATGATAATTCATTTTGGAAGAAAGCCTAGAAATGGGGAGAGACCTCCCAATGAAAGGGTGGTAGTGAAGATTGCAAGTTTTGTAGTTGGGTGAATTTTATATGAGAAGACTTGGTTTAAGTAGTAAATTTTGGTTATTTGAAATAGTAGTGTGATTGCTACTGTTAGGGTGGTGTAGATAATTAGGTACAAGAATCATCTTGTATTGTCACATGTAATTGCTCTTAAAAGTCAGCCCATATAAGCAATTGAGGAAAAGGCTATAATTTTTCGTAGGGAGGGTTAAGCCCTCCGATTGCTCCAATTGTTACTGATGAAATAATTAGTAAGAATATATTAATGGGGGTAATTGTTACGTAGGATATAAGGGTAAGGGGGGCCAATTTTTGTCATCTTATTAGTAATAGGCAATTTGTTCAACTTATTCCTTCTATTACTTCTACTAATCAAAAATGAAGAGGCGCTGCTCCTAATTTAAGGGCTAGGGAGGCTGTTATAGTTAAGTTGCTGATGTTTGTTATCGGGGGATTATGGTGTAGAAGTATTATGATGGCTGAGAGAATGATTATTGAGGCTAGGGCTTGGATTAGGAAATATTTTAGTGCAGATTCTGTTATTCGCTGGTTATTGGTTTTTGAGGTTAGGGGGATGAAGGATAGAAGGTTAATTTCTAGTCCTATTCAAGCTCCGTACCAGGAGGTTGATGATACGGAGATTAATGATCCTACAATTAATGTTAGCATGAACATTAATACTTTAGGATTGGTGAGCATTAGAAAGAGAAGGAGTAATTTGGAACCTTCATTGGTGGGGTATGAGCCCATTAGCTTTGTTAGCTTATCTTTCTTTTATGCTTTAATGTAAGGTGCATGTCAACTTTTGATGTTGAAGGGGAAAGTTTAATTCTTTCATGCATAGACTAGTAAAATAATGAAAGTATGTGGTATACATTATTTATCCTATCACGATAATCCTTTTAATTCAGGCATTTCATTTATTTTTTAGATAAATAAAAAGTTATGTGGCTGAAATAACTAGTGGGTGTTTTGGGTTATGTAGTATAAATAGGATGAGGATGTGTAAAAGTATAATAACAGTTACAGAATATATTATACCTTAATTAATAGCTATATTACCGGCTATATAAATAAATAATGTACATACGTTACCATTATTTACTAGTACTTACAGCATATGCTTATGGAGGTTTTAAATATATGTTTTAGAATACAATATTTTGGCGGTTATACTATTCTAATTTTTGTTGTTTTTGGTGAATGGCTTTTAATCATTTAACACCTATAATTTTATAATTATTAGGTAAAGTTTTATTCTGGCTTGTTTTTCTTTTATATGATTTTTGTACATGTATTGTTTTGAATTAAGGTATAGTTAATAGTATTTTAACTCTGGGAGTTAAAGGAGGTTAAGAGGAGGTTAGCAGTGCTTGCTTTTATTTGTTTAACGTGAGTTTGAAGTAGGTGTTTATATCTGTAAGTTCCTGTGAAATTCGTGCCAGCTGCCGCGGTTAGACGTGGGGAGCAAGGGAAAATTAATGATTGTTGTAGTTAGTGTTGTTATTTGATTAGAATTAATATAATTATTTTGTAGGTGAAATTATTATGTTTGTTTATGTTCTTTCTTCTGAGGCTATGAGAGTGTTGATATAAACTAAGATTAGATACCCTATTATAGATACTGTAAAGTTTATATTAAGGTTGGGGTAGTAATAGTTACGTTCTTGAAACCCAAAGAGTTTGGCGGTATTTTAGTCTATTCAGAGGAACCTGTCCCGTGATCGATAGTCCACGCTGTAATCTTACTTGTTATTGTTTGCAGTTTGTATACCGCCTTCGTTGGAAAAATTTGGAAGTGATTTTCGTTATTTTAATTGAATGTGAAATCAGGCCAAGGTGCAGCTGATTAATAAGTGGAGATGGGTTACAATAATTTGATTATAATGGATTTTTATTGAAAAATGAAACGAAGGTGGATTTGAATGTTATTTTGAATGATATTGTTTTGTTGAGTTGGGCTCTAAAATATGCACACATCGCCCGTCGCTCTCATTTTTAGGTGAGATAAGTCGTAACATACTAAGTGTATTGGAAAATGTACTTAAAATGAGCAAAGTTGAGCTTGTTAGTTTAGCTATTCGTTTACACCGAGGAGGTTTCTGTGCAATTCAGATTACTTAGAAGGATTAAGGAAGTTATTACTGTATAATTTAAAGTTATTTATTTTTAATGAGTAAAATAATATAAACGTTATGTTAGTTTGGTATATTTTTCTTAATTAAATTGTTTTGAGTAATAGTGTATAAAGTACTGTGTGGGAACATTTAAATATTTGAAAATTATTTTTTATAAAGAAAGCTTAAGGGGCTGTACCTTTTGTATCAGGGGATATTTAAGATTTAAATAATATTATTTTGTCCCGAAGCAAATTGAGAGTTAAAATGAATATGAGGAGTGTAGGTTGCAAACTGCTTTTTAATATCATTTTGATAATGAGAAGTTAGTCGGTTTTTGTGATATTTGGTTGAGTGGGGAATTGCATTTAATGCAGTAGTCATATGTGTAATATATAGTTTTTAGTTATTTATTTTTTGGCTAATTAGAGTCAGGGGGATTTGCTCTTGATTAGGTATTTTTTCATAACTTGGTAATGAGTTATTTTATTGTTGTGGGCTTAGAAATAGCTATCAATTGTGATTTTGTTATAATTTGTTTAATAGTTTTATAATATTTTATTATTTAGTTTGAGTTAGTTATTACTACTCTGTTGTTATTAATTTTTTAGAGAAGGAATTATATTATTAGTATATGTTTTAGGTTGAGTTAGAGGAATTCGGCAAATGTATTTCTCACCTGTTTATCAAAAACATGGCCTGTTGATAAAAATATAAGGTCTGGTCTGCCCAATGAATTGTTATTTTGAATGGCCGCGGTATTTTGACCGTGCAAAGGTAGCATAATCATTAGTCTTTTAATTGTTGGCTTGTATGAATGGCTGGATGAGGAAATGACTGTCTTTTTTTAATATAGTGGAATTTTACTTTTGAGTGAAAAGGCTTAAATGATTAGGGGGGACGATAAGACCCAATAGATCTTTATATATAAATTTATGTTTATAATTTGGTATTTATTTTTATGTTTAAATTTATGTATTTGACTGGGGCGGTCGGGAAATATAAACTTTTCTTGTATTATTTCATTTATAAGTGTTGTTTATTTGATCCATTTTTTGTGATTATAAGATTAAGTTACCTTAGCGATAATAGCGTAATCTCTTTTAAGAGTTCTTAAGGAGGGTTGCGACCTCGATGTTGGATTAAGATTTACTTTGTAGGTGCTTAAGGGAAAGGTCTGTTCGACCTTTAAATTCTTACATGATCTGAGTTCAGATCGGCGTGAGCCAGATCGGTTTCTATCCTTCTAATGATTTAAGTATCTTAGTACGAAAGGACCAGGTATTTGTAATATTTTATTTATATTAGAATAATAACTATTTTGGCAGATAAGTGCATTAGATTTAGGATCTAAGAATGAGGTAAGTTCCTTCATATAGTAGTGTATCTTAATTTTTGGTTGGGACTTTTTTCTTATATTATTTTAATTATCGGGGTTTTAATCGGGGTCGCTTTTTTTACTTTGCTTGAGTGTAAAGTGTTAGGTTATATCCAGGTTCGTCGAGGCCCTAATAAGGTGGGATTTTGTGGTATTCTTCAGCCATTTGCTGATGCTATTAGGCTTTTTTCTAAGGAACAAAGACTTCCTACTATGTCTAATTATTACCCTTATTATTTGGCACCTATTTTTAGTTTAATACTGTCTTTACTGGTTTGGTTATGTATGCCTCTTGTTAGATTGGTTGTTACTTTTTCTTTGGGTCTTTTATTTTTTTGTGTTATACTAGTATGAGTGTTTATAGGGTTATGGGCGCTGGCTGATCTTCTAATTCTAATTACGCGTTATTAGGGGGATTGCGGGCTATTGCTCAAACTATTTCTTATGAGGTAAGTCTTGCTTTAATTTTATTATCTTTTGTTTTTTTGAGAGGTAGTTATAACTTTTCTGATTTTAATCTTTATCAGGGAGATATATGATTTTTGTTTATTAGTTTTCCGCTATCATTGGCTTGGTTGGCTTCTTGTTTGGCTGAGACGAATCGGACTCTTTTTGATTTCGCTGCAGGGGAGTCTGAGCTTGATTCTGGTTTTAATGTTGAATATAGTGGGGGCGGGTTTGCTCTTATTTTTATGTCGGAATATGCTAGAATTTTGTTTATAGGGGTTTTATTTAGTATCATTTTTTAGGTTGTGATGTTTTTTCTTATATATTTTTTGCAAATTTAGTTTTTATTTCTTTTATCTATATTTGGGTTCGAGGCACTTTACCTCGTTTTCGTTATGATAGGTTAATATATCTTGCTTGGAAAAGATTTCTTCCTTTAGCATTAAATTATTGATTATTTTTAGTGGGTTTAGGATTTTGTTAATGTCTTTTTTAATTTAAATGAATTTTATTTAGAATATGAAATCCTTAGAGTTTCTTTTACTCTGTTTTATGTTTTCAAAACATAAGCTTTGTTCTCGGCCAAAGGATTAATTTTTAGTAAGTAGATAGTCTCATAGTGTTAATAGTTGGGGCATAATTCGAAAATAGGTGAAGTAAATTACTGTTAATACTTGATTTATTAAAATATAGGGGTCTTCGACTGGGCGGGCTCCGATTCAGGTTAGTAGAATAATTACTGATACTATAATTCAAAAAAAAATTTGGTTGAGTGGGTACAATTGAAGTCCTCGTATTTTTCTTTTATGATATCATGGTATAATTATTAAAATTAAAATGGATATAATATGTGCTATCTCGGAAATAAGCTGGGGTGGCTTGTGAGGTGTCTAACAAGGTAAATTCGCCAAGTTTCTCGCCACGATTTGTTTAAAATTCATTGAAATGCAAAGTTGTCGCGGCTTAATGTGTATTGTACTAATTTTAGCGGCCCATGCCGGTAATTTGCATACTTATGAGCCTTCATATATCCGGAATCATATCGTAAACTATTATTACGCTCAAACGCAGAATTGCTTTTATTTTCTTTAGATAGAACTTGATATGAATGTAGACATATGAAAAAGAATGGAACAAGTACTGCTTCTCTGACACATGTTACATACACCGTCCGCTATATTCGATATTTTTATATCTGAATAGATACACATGTAAAGTTTTCGCAGAAATTCACTGGTCTAGTTAGTTTTAACTGTTTGCAAGCTGTTAAATATGGTAGACCACCTATAATATTGAGTTGCTTCATGAAAAGTGTGAAATCACAAGTTAATTACTGTAGATAGGAAAGAAAATGAATGTTGCCAAATGCAGTATGAGTGAAACCAAGCTATACATCTTTATCAAATATGACACTCACCGTCCATCATTTTGGATCAGCCATATTGGATTTAAGTTTTTTTTTTTGCAAATAGGAATAGATGCGTGTGATACATCAAATTCATAAAAGTTCTTCGTAGAAATGCGCTGGTGTAGTTACTTTGACCGTATCTCGAACATTTTGAAGTTACTGCATGTTAAATATCAGACATTTTACTAGTATTGAAGAAAATGCAGTTCTGGAAGAGGGGGGATTGTTTGTGTGTAGTGCAAAATGTAGCTGCCCGTAGCAATAATTATACATGCTTGCGAGTCTTGTTGATCCTATCCTGTAAGCATACATTTACACAACAATTGCCATACTTGATGGCTGATGCATTTGTGCTGTTGTTTAATGAGTCGCTCAAATCTTTATTTTGTCAGAGAATAATGTCAGGAACAACAAAGAAATCACAATTAACGGGGAATACAGCTTTTTTTTCGGGCATGCCTAATCGCGTTGTTTAATATTGGAGCACTCAATTGATTGTGGATAAGTGCGTGAAGATTGATAATAGCATCACGGCTTCGGTGGTCTATATCAATATTATCGAGTAAAATACGCTCACAAAATCGTTTGACTAACCTTTCCATTGACAGATAAAGTATGATATTTTTCATATCAATGCTTTTCTTTTATAAACTTAAGATAAAATAATAGCTGAGCAAAGCACTACGCTTTAATTAAAAACTAAAAACGTGTAATAGTTTCTCCAACTAACTAACTACTTGGCTTCATCAGACACACTCTTGAGAGAACGTCTGATCAAGCCAAATAGTTTAGTTAGTTTGGCGAAACTGTTACGCGTTTTAGTGTCACAATGGAAAGTATGAACTTTCAAAAGATTATGTTCACTGTTTCAAACCATAAGTCGAATTGATCATGTCTCGGGGAAAACAGAGGAATAACGTAATTTGTTTCTAGAATGTAATGGCTCAAATTTCAAACAAATATTATAATGTCATTGTTGAATAGTGAATTTATCGGATTTTCTTAATTTCGTATTGAAGCCTAATCTGAGTTATGATTTCAATAGATGTTAACCAATATTATGAACTTTGTAACAAGAGTGTATAAGATTTTGAATAAATCTAGAAAAGTATTTCCAATTATGTGAATTTTGTAGTCCAATGAGAATTTCCAGTGACTTCGATATTATTTCTTTGAGAATGTGGAAATCAAGAACCTACTACTTAATTGGTTACGTTTAAAATAAAGACCTAAATGGTAAATTTGGAATATGATACGTAGTTTAGTGAAGCATATCTCCAACGCAATTAAATGCCATAACGAATGAACCCATGCATCTGTATTATCGGCCCTACTCTGGATAGAAAGTACGTATCTAACCTAACCTGTCTGCTTTTGGATCTGTTGCATATAGATTTCATTATATGCATTTTATACTTCTTTACACACTACTCTCAACAATAATAGTTTGGCGACGTGGATGGTGTTTAGTTTTTAATTAAAACGTAGTGTTTTACTCAGCTATTATTTTATCTTAAGAAAACTACACATTTAAAGGATGGACCATGACGTTGCACCAGCCGCAACGGTTGCTAATTCCACATGTTTATCCGGAATTGAAAACAGATGTTGCTGATGAAGAGAATATGAATCAAGCACCAGACAACATTTCGTTTTAGCATTTTAGACAATTATTCCTACATTGTTCAATAATATTCTTGTCCACTTTGCCAGATTTGGAGCACGTTCCATATACATTTGGAGGTCGAATCAGTTTCTGTTGCACAATGAGACCAAAGACACCACTTCGTTCACGTATAAGAAGAGGGGAAAGTAGTTTGCCTTCCATGCAGATGGATTGAATTGTATAGCAATGAGATATTCCAGACGCTGATGGATTTTCAAACCGAAGCGATAACTCCCACGAGATATAGTGCGAGAACAGCTGACAAATCTCAACGCCAAACTAAAGAAAATCAAATTGTGCTAAATCAGCATAAAAGAGAGGTAACCAGTGACAATTGGTACCAAATTGTAACGGGTCCATGACTAAATTTTGAACAAAATTAAATTTAATAGATTTATATATATATATATATATATATATATATATATATATATTGGGGGATTCAAATAGCCTTTCTACATATACTACACCTTTGATTTTCAAGATATATGTGATAGCCTTTGAAAAGTAACAGATGTTCCTCTCAAGGACGTATAGCATACAAACATTCGTCTGTAAGATAAGATAAAATGAATTTTATCGGTGATAACAGCACTAAGCATTCGTCTGTAAGTTAACGTTCAATACCTTATGGGTTGTACGTTTAGACCATTTTTGGCAATGCTTTAAAAGACTTCCAATATCATGAAAGTATAGGTGTGTAGGCAAGATGCTGATATAGCTCTTATTGGTGCTGCTCTTGTGTTGATACCCCCAGTGTTAATTTCAGAGACGCTGGTCCTGAAGGTGCTTTTAATCTCTCGCGATAAGTATGGAACTAGGTTTTGTAAATCATTAGTTGCTCCTGAAAACGTTTCTTGTTCTGGAGGGCTAGTTCCCTCGGGCGCCCAGAAACACCGGATCATCATTTTTGAGGTTATAAGAGATGTTGTCATACCTTTGATGACTACTTACTATGGTAACTTTAGAATACATGTATGTCAGAATAGTGTGCATTCCTGTTTTAGTTGACACAACTGTTATATTTTATTGTGTATCAACGTACATCACTAGACAACGCATGCAACAGAGGTCCAACCTATTTCATGCTACAGTATTGTAACAAATTCTATGACTTCACACATAAAAGACACACACGATTTTAATTTAAACGGTTCTTTTTCTTGTTAAGGTGCCAGAATGGTTTTGTTACACACGAACTGTGGGAAACTGAAGCGGTCCAACTTTGGGCTTTGTTTTTTCTGTTTATCTGAAAAATGAGTTGGACTATTATTGTCTGGAATTATTCAATTCTATACCTGGTCCTAACGTATTTTATTCTTTGTGTGTTCTTTGATTCTTTCGTGGACAAAAGGGTAAACGAGAAGAAAAGCTTCATATTTTCCCAGATCTACAAACTAACATTATCAGGAAATTCAATGAAGCACAGTCCCGTCAGGTGAATATAGACACACAAAGAGTTCTAATCAGATTGTGTTCTAAGAGATGTATTAAGTGATTAAATCACAACACCCCCATTTAACGACATGTTCTTCATGTTCAAGGAGAAAACGCACAAATCCTCTAACGAATGACGTAAAGCGAGAAACAGAAGTTGCGTAATTTCAAAGAACTGCTTCCCATCTCTTAAATATCATACTCCGTATTATGGTATGCTTACGTAATATCAACCTTTAGAACAACTCGTCGGTAATGGATGGTTACAGAACATAGAGTTTAATGCTTACTCAGATGTTTTGTCTCATTTGAATATTTGATCCTGTAAGATAAGCCCATGGCAGTATATATTAAAGTCCCATATTATTCTACAATGTTGGAAATGTGTCACGAATGTTTATAATGTGATGCAATAACGGTTCCTCCCAAATTGTTCTACATTTTGAAGAATTTGTTTCAGTAACAGAAACTATATTTTAATCAAGAACCAGATTGCTTAGAATAATGGAAAATTAGGGTTGAAGAATGGATTATCCCTAAAATCGCCGTTGTGAGAAAAACAGGTTTGAAGGTATTTCTTATGATTTTACCATATTCCCTGCACTTGTAGATATTTTGACGTTGTACAGGAATTCGTTGCTAATATCATATGATTTTCAAAGCATATTGAACATAACAGTTAAAACAAAAAATATTATTATTAATAATGCTACAAATCACAAACTCTAACATTGAGTGGGCATGCAATCTGTCGGTTAGTTTGTGGATTGCCTCGCGTAGAATCACGTTTCATTAAATATATTATACTCTTCTCGTTTCGATGCGCATTGCTGATAACTCCTGTAATACATATATTCAGAAATATAAATATAAATCAAGGTGCGCATATCGCTTATTTAAGAAAGAGTAATTTAATTCCTTCCATTTGTATTAAGGCTCTTAATTCATGAATACAATATTACCTATTAAAAAGAATATTTGCTTTAAGTTAATCAAATAAAGTTGCCACATGCTGTTGCAGACAATAATTGAATAATACTTATTTCTTACCGTCAACTGTTATATAAATTCCTTCTGAAGCTTGATCACTAAATCCTACTCAAATTCCACGCTTGTTTGGATTTCCATCGCCTAGAGGCACTCCTTCCTCCATCAGTATTTCCATTGTAGCATTTTTCTCAGTTTCAGAATTGAGAACTAGCAGTTTACCACCTTCTATTTTACAGACTTCACGCGCTATCTCCCAAGTTTCTAACTGTTTATTGTAGAAGTAAACACCGATATCAGGAACGTGAAACCAACCATCATCAGCTTTCGTGAATTCTGAAAAACATACAAACAAGAATAATAACCGAGTTAGTAAAAGAGCAGGATCTACGTACGCTATTACTAGGTAAAAGGGAAATCGTTACTATGTCGCTCAAACACAGGAAAACAGAGAAGATGACTCACCATCACCAATTATGTTAGACGAGTCTTATGACACAGCAGAGACATTCATCGTAAATTTAAATTCTTTCTAAATATTATGGATGACTTTCCGTTCGTGGCACATTCACGGTCAAATTGATGTTGGAAATATAATTAATCTTTAATATAAAGATCCGTCCTTTTCTGTTCTTTCATATGGAGTAGGGAAAATATAATCCCAGAAAGTATGCAAATTTGTGAAGAAGTTGTCACTCACTTGCTCTGAGGTTGACAATATTGATATTGTGTTCAAGTCTATAAACAAGCATTTAACACTCTTGCATGTTATTATTTTTTCACAAATAATCTTGTGTATGGTAAATTTTGAGATTAACATGGTTATTTGTGAAAAAGGTAATAACATCTATCCCTTCGTACTGCATGATAGCAGAAAAGATTTCTCAACTAAAAATCTCCGCATGGGTAGGGTGCCTGGGCCTTGTAACCAGCAATGAGGAATGGGGAGAGTGTCTAGGCAAGAGGAACATTCCACATACAAAGAGAATTGGCCGTGCCGTCTCGGTCGCTGCAGTTGTAAATGTCTCTGTGTTAATTTCAACATTTAACACATTTGTTGAAACAACAACATAAGTAGCTTGTTTGAACAACATTGTTGTTGGTTGTTGTGACTCTCCTGTTCCAGCTGAAGTCAAACTTGTTGAAGCAGCCAGCTATGCAATGAATTTTATGGTAGTTGCAGTCTACCTGATGTTTGTGTAGTTAAACTGGTGCTGTTGTCTCCTTGCGATGATGTCACATCATGTGTGAAACAACTCTGTTTAGGACTTATGTCGGTGGAAAAGGTGAAAAGGAGAAATGTTAGAGTTGTACGTGAAGTGCCAAAGAGCGTGCACTGAAGTATTGAAGTTAACAGTTACAAATATTTTTCAAATAATATGAATATGCGAGATACGAAACGACCCCGCTTTATTTTGGGAAAATATAATGGGCCGTTTATGGTTGCAACATCTTGAACCAAAATTATTGTAGCAAAGTTACTGTATAGATCCTATTATAAAGTGAATTGATTCATTTTGATACATCTTGTACCACAGTTGAGATTTGTACTATAATAACACAATGAATCTATACTAATAGCTTTAAAGCAGTTCAAACTACATTTAATTATGTACAATATGTATCGCCATTTATTTAATTTTCTCTGCTTATTAACCATAAGTATTACATACAAGAAAACACCAAATTTAAAGAATACTATATCTTCATTCTAGGATTCCTACTCATCAGGTCTTGAGTTCGAATCCAAGAGAGACCATTTCTTTTTCTTTATTAGTAGAATTCCACAAAAATATGATGCAACGAGTTGTTGCTACGAGAAACATTTTCAGAAAAGATTAGGTTGCCCTAAAAGGGCTGTTTTGGGAGTTGGGATGGGGGACACTATTATTGTGTCCAAGACCCTTCTGCATTTATTACATGTTTCACTCTTCTGGGCATGAAATCTATTAGGTGACTGACAAATCTATCTCCTTCCCATACCTCCAGTCATGCCTCGGAAACAAGGTCCCAGAAGTCATCCCGAGTTCTTGGTGGATTTGCCGCCTCAGGCCAACTGGCCCTTAGAGTACGCTTCACCTCTGCCCACATATTTTCCATGGGATTGAGGACAGCTCCACAAGGCGGCCAGTCAATTAAATCAATCTCAGGCTGCCCTGCGAACCATTCCTGAACCACATCAGAAATATGTAGTGGAGACTGGTCTTGCTGGAACTGAATAACACCATGAGATTGAAGTACTCGTACTGATGACACCATGATGTTACTCATGATTTGTAAGTACTGAGCACTGTCCAGGTGGCCTGTGTAGCTGTCCTGCACCGCGACTGGAAATCCAACCCCAACATGAAATAGATACACGACCACTGCTATTCACGACCACATATCCAGGGTCATATCGGGTGCCCCTCGGACGATACACAAAATGGCGCCCCTCATTTAATGTTTTGAATATGGATAAATGTGAGAAAGCTACGTTTTCCCAGTTGCGATCCACATTCGCATGTGGAAATGCAAGACGGTAACTGTTGTGTCCGTCTGAGAGTTTTTACTTCACGGCAGTAACACGGCCACGTAATCCAACCTGACGAAGCGTTCGGAGTGCTGTCTGCGTACTACCAGGAAAGTGGGAAGCTTCCCTTAGCTGTCTAGACGTCCTTAGTGGATCTAACCGGGCTTGTTTACTAATCTCTCATCTTACGCCTCGGTAGACACATAAGGACGACTAGGAGATCGTAAATTGCCAGTCTGACCTGTAGTACGATATTGCCGAATCCATCGCCTGACTGTAGCGGCCGGGATACCGACTCGTCTCCCAGCTGCAGTTCCAGAATAGCGCTTTAATTCCCGCAAGGTAATTACAGCTGAACGTCTGTCCATGATCAGCATTGCTCTGAGATGTGCGCAGCAAAAAAACAAGTGACAGCAGGTAACGGTGATACGACTGGTTAATTGCAGGGCATGCCACTTGTGGGGAACGATTTGGTTAATATTCGCGCAAGGAATTATAAAATGGCGCAGGGAATATAATAAAAATAATAATAGCTTTCGTAAATGAGAAAAGCTGTATTAATAATTAATTGTTATAATACCTATACACGTATAAATTATACATTCTGGATGTAAATCCAGAAAGAGTATAAACATGCTTGCTCTGTTAAGAAAACACGGAAATAAATTCAATTTAATCTTCCTTATCTAAAATCACTAACGTATAAAATGGCCCACTTAGAGTGACTCAGTCTGCTGGTATTTACCAAGACAAATCTTAGCATCAATTCTCTAGTTGTAAAAGTGCCTCGTGGTTAGAACTTTGCTTTATAAACCAATACTACACGAACGTGGGTTCAAGCCCTGGCCAGATCTAGTATTTTTGCTTCTAGCTAATAAGACAATAATAATTTCTCTTCATCAGATGATAAAAGTATAGAATTTGCTAGCAAGAGAGAGCGAGAGAGAGATTAAAAAGCATTTCAAACCAATGGAAAGAACTTCTGTCTTCTTTACTGAAGAGCAGTTTAGTAGCTTAGTGACTCATCGTTCGTGGGGATCATGAGTATTGTGGTATTGAATTTGTATGAACTTGGGGACCTTGAATTTGCAGTATGGCACCTTGATCCGACTTGGGGTATAAAATTTACTTAATTTGTATTTAAGGTTCAATTATAATATACCAACGTTCTGTCAACACCCACCTTCTCTGATGTTATATTTTAAAAATAATGCTTGCTTATGTCCTGAAATGCTTGTATGGATATATATAAAACTGATTATTATTATTTTACGAGGGGGGCGGATAAGTTCGGTCCGACTCCCTTCCGAAAGTACGATCCCGATTTCACTGATTTCATTTGAAATGTTGATCTGCTGTATGTTAAAGTACTAATATTCACGATTGTATCATGAACGGTTTTTATTTTACAGGTAATTGAATGAAACATGGCGGAGCCAAATGTCAAATTCAAAAAGGAGGAGTTGCGAGGCGTAATAAAGTTCTTCCTGCAACTTCCTGTAATGAAGTTCTTCGAGAAGTCACCTTAGAAAATAGATGGTTACATGCTAGACACATTTTGTGGACAGTGCCCGTCATACTCCACTGTGAAGAAATGATGTGCAAACTTTAAGTCTGGTGATTTTTCCACAGAAGATGGCGAAAGGTGTAGGAGACCAGTGTCAGTGTCAACTACGGCAAAAGTGGACCAGGTTTATGATCTGATTTTAGTAACAGACAAATTTCACTTCAGGAGATAGCTGACATCGTGCACATACCCAAAGAACGTGATGGGTCAATAATCCATGATCAGTTGGACATGCGCAAGCTTTGCGCGAAATCGATTCCCAAATGTTTGAACGCCGATGAGGAACGCAAACGTGTGACATCATCTCACGGTATTTTACGGTATTTTTCGAACTCTAAGGACGATTTTTTTGAATCGGCTTGTTTCTCAGGATGAAACGTGGTTACATTACTTTGATCGTGAGACCAAACATCAGTCATGCGAGTGGCGCCACTCAGGATCTCCAAGACCAAAGAAATTCAAAACACAGAAGTTCGCAGGGAAGGTGCTTGCTTCAATATTCTGGGATAAGGATGATGTTTTGTTATCAGATTACCTTCCAAACGGCCAGACTATAACACCGGAGTATTACTGCAGTCTGCTGACTAAGTTAAAAGACGCTATTAAAGAAAAACACCGGGGAAAATTGAGACGAGGTGTGTTGTTCTTTCAGGACAATGCTCCCGTTTACAAGGCAACGGATTTTCTGAGGGGCCTAGGGTTTCAGTGCATTGACCACCCACCTTACTCGCCAGATCTCACGCCCTCTGATTATTTTCTCTTTCCTAAACGCAAAAAGTTCCTGAAGGACAGAAATTTCACAGTGATCACGACGTTATAACAGCTGCGGAACAGTTTTTTGCAGACCAGGAGAAATCTTTTTATTTGGAGAGGTTAGAGAAGTTGGAGCATCGAAGTGCCAAGTGTGTTGACCTTCGTGGAGAATACCGTACATTGAATAGCCTGAAACTTTCGTGCCTCCAGCTCAAGTCCTTCTGGGTCGGGCCGAGAACTTATCAGCCTCCCGCCTCGTATATAATTATTCATGCTTTGGGGAATACATCATTACATAAAAATAAATTGTCCAGAACGGGATTCGAACGAAGGACCCTACGATTAGAAGCCACGCGCTTTATCACTGAGCTAACATGAACACATCTATCTACTTCTTTCTTAACTCCTTCTGAAGAAACATGACTGAATTTTCGGTGTTCAAGACATTGACATTGAGATATGTTGCAAAATGCTGTTGTTTCTCTCTCCTTTCTCTTGTTTATTGTACTATGAATGCAAGAACTAAATTTTCTGTTTTCACTTTCATTGCAAATATGCTTTTACCCATGGAAACGTAGGTGACAAAACGATCACGTGCTCAGATATATGGATGGTTTTGAAATACTGGATCATTACCTATTTTAATAAATTGAAAGAAGAAAAATAATCATCTGCACATTGTTTTCCAATTGCGAAGGTAAATCCTTCCTTCCAGGGCTCGAACTTGGCATCTTTGGTTTACTGTTTCCGAAGATACCCGAAATTGGAGTTAGAGAATTTTCAGCTCGAAAGAGCCTTATCAAAACACTTTATCAAGTTAGCACCCTAAACTTTGACCAGTTATTTCCCGATAAACATGAGAGAGTACAATCCACAAATAATGTTGCTTCAATCGGTACAAACGACGTAACATAAGGTACAATTGTTTTCTTCAATAATACTATTACTTGAACTGCAGCGTGAAGTAAGCAACCCAAAGTTGACCGGAGACTCCTTCGTAACCGTGAAGGTAAAATGCAAAATTTGGTTGGTTCAATTGAGCAAAACGACGTACCATAATTTACATTTTTTTTTATCAAGAGTACATACAATCAGTTGGGGAGCTACGTCACGCTTGGAACCAAACCTTGCCTCGGCATTCCCCGGTATCGCTGAAGGTACGATAGAACATTCTTTTTGGTTCAATCGGTACAATGGATGTACTTGAAAGTACAATTATTTTTGTCAATAGTACAATCAGTTGGGGTGCTCCGTCAAGTTAGCACCCCAAAATTTTGGCCGCGAATTTCCCGGTATCGGGGAGGGTACAATCTAGGATTTTTGTTGCCTCGATCGGTACAATGGAAGTACTTGAAGGTCCAATTACTTTTATCAATAGTAAGACAACGTCAAGTTAGAAATTTGACCTGGAATTTACCGGTATTGGTGAGGGAAGAATCGAAGATTTTTGTTTGTTCAATCGCTACAATGGAAGTACTTGAAGCTACAATTATTTTTATCAATAGTACAATCACTTGGGCTACAACGTGAAGTTAGCACCCCAAACTTTGACCGGCAATTTCCCAGTATCGGTGAAGGTACAATCAAAGATTTTTGTTGGTTCAATCGGTACAATTGATGTACTTGAAGGTGGAATTATTTTTATCAATAGTACAAACACGGGGTGCTAACTTGACATACGGTTCCCCGTAGTGGGTTGCGCCCCCTTGATCGTAACCAGATTCTCCTGGGACTACGACCCATTGTGCAGAAATGCTTTGGAGCTGCACCATCTCTAAGGTAACCAGATTTTCCGGAGGCCGTACCCCTTGGTGCAAATCTTCCCCTTACCCTCTTTCCGGGGAGCTGCGACCCCATAGGGGAAGTTTGAGCCATTTATTGTAACCTACTCGTGAGGGTACACATTCATACCAAATTTCATTTCTGTATCTCGAACGATGTTGAAAATGATTTTGGGGCGGCTATTTTGAGTGCAAGATGGTGACTTTTTCGCAATGTTGTAATATTTTCTTCAACTAATCTTTATAACACAACTTTATGCTCCTACAACAACACTTGTAGTAGTACTACTACTACTAATACTACAATTACTAATACTACTGAAAATACTACTACAATCCTTTATTATACTACAGGTAAATCTAAATATTTTTATTTACAACAATCGAAATTTAAATTTAAAATTCATAAACTAATTAATTAAATTCAATTGAATACTATAATTATTTACAAATAAACTCATACAACAATGAGAGAAACAGCATTTAAAGAAAAAAGTCCAATCCAATTCCTTCCCCGGAACTAATTAATTTATTCCTGATTGTTGTTTTAATTTAAAAATTTAAACAATGCATTTATTGCATTGTTATAACAATGAAAGTACTATTTTTAATATTTAGTTCGCGACACAGTCACTTCCAGTTGACAAAATATACCTACTGTTTAAGATCGCCCACTATCTGATCATTTTCGATAAATGATTGCGATCGGTTAAGCCGTTTTGGCGTGATGATGGGACAAATATTGTAGCATTCATTTTATATAGATAGAAGTATAAATATAAGCTACAATTTTAGCTTATACCGTGGCCCGTAGTGAACATAAAGTTTTAACTAGAGATGACCCTGATGGGAAATACATCGCTGATGATCTTTTTTTCTCTGTTTCATTCCCAAATCCATCTCGTAGGACGAAAACAAAAACAACTCTCAATCATTTTGGCAGGTAAAAGTAGAGATCGAACCTGTGCTGTGCATCCAGTGTTGATCTAAAATCAACGTCCTTCAGCACAAAGCACCTATGGTTTGAGTGATTACGGTTGCCAACTGGAAAAAGTGAAATGTAGGGACACTTCCGTTACAGAAGGCGAAAAGGGGTATACGGAGGTCAGCGCTATAGGGGACTCTTACCTTCTCTCTCCCCTAGTAGCACGCAGCTTCATAAATAGTTTTTATTTTATATTGTACATAGATCATGCATGAACATATGTTAGTCCCTCGACTTTTTCATAGGAAATATTGTAGTTCGTCCTATCCTTTTACTCTGGCGCCGTTACTGCCTGTACACCTTCGAATGGACAGAAAAGAAACTATAATGAAAAGCGTAGATTAAAAACGCGTTTGAATTACTAAACACATATACTAAGAGAGAGGAAAAAATCTGTAAATGGGCCGGCCATTTGTTTAATATGCATAATGCCAAATCGTAAGCTAGGACAGAAATATCTTCCTGATGAAATGCAATGGAATATCTGTAGATCTAATGCACTTGTCATGCCTCATTAATACATTTAATCATAACTAGTGGGTAAAACTAGTAAAATATAAGTGTAAGGCATTTAGGTGTCCCGCCAAGGTCGTGGCGTGAGGCGGGACAGTTTTCGGAAACAAGGGACAACTCCAACAAAATCGGGTTCGGATGGCAAACCTTTCGTGATTGACATACAGGGAGAATTCAGAGTTCAACTGTTCCTACAAACTAACACCGTGTGCATTTACAACTTTATTTCGTGCAATTTCATATTTTTAGCTGCTAATTTTGAAACCTGTTTACACAATTAATGTTCGAGTATGGCAGTAAAGAACATAGTATTTTATATGTTTTTCAAATTGTAT
Organism: Lepisma saccharinum; assembly: GCA_022664845.1. Lineage (NCBI taxonomy): Eukaryota > Metazoa > Arthropoda > Insecta > Zygentoma > Lepismatidae > Lepisma > Lepisma saccharinum. Next base: position 48,589 of record JAGDQP010010853.1, read on the forward strand.
ATGTAATCTGTGCATTATGACTAAATCTGGTGGGTTATCCTTACATAAATTTCACAGTTAGAACAAAATATCCTAATACAACTTTACCTGATGATAGCGCTGGACTTAAGCACTGTATGAGACTTAATCCCAACATAAAATTACACGCAACATTCCATGTATTCATTTTGGAACTGAATAATATCTTCTTGCACGTTTAATAATTCACCTAGAAAAAAAGTTAGAACTTGTTAAAAACTGGTATAAAATATAGCACCTGTGATATTCAAGTGTTTTCTTGTTTCCAAAGAAATTAATCCTTAATTTTTATCGACTTTCTATATTTTCACGCAATTTTCTTGCCTCAAATACAATAGTTGTTGTATCGCTATCGCTTTCCATAATGCATTAAATAAGGCCAGTTGGTTATGAACAACCTCAGGTGTGGATGGGATTGAGAAAAAATTCTCAGTTGAAACTGGATATGCTTCTTCAGAAAGGAGTGTGTTGCACATAAGATACGTATTCGCTCAAAGGCCAGGAAAAGAGAAAAGACGCCTTCCATCATGTTTAAGAAGTTTCTTGAGCTCATTTGCAACTACGTTACAAAAATCCTTTAACGCCAATACTTTTTCTATGTGTGTAAACATGAAAATGTTGATGTATCTTAACTTTTGACATCAACTGGGAGACTATCAACAGTTGCGTGCAATCAGTGACTACGAGTAGAAGAAGATAGTATCTTTAAATCTGTAATAAACAGTTTCCTTACCCTTTCATTTTACCCCTTCGAAATTCGTATTTGCATTGTCTGCACAAAATCAAACAATTTTGTTTGATACGTTCTACAATTTTACGCGCTGTTTGATCAACTCTTAGTTCATAGATTTCACTATAAAATCTTGAAAATTACATAGCTTCATTTTACCTCTTTCTCAAAGGTTAAAAGGACGCACAACAAACTGTAACAGCTTTTTCTCTTTTTTGATGAAAGTTACTACTTATAGAAAGGCAATTCAAATCCTATTGTAGATTTAACATAGCAAAAGAAGCTAAAACATTAAAAATTATTTTGTTTCGCAAGCGAAAATGTCTGTATCAAACATATTTCCACTAACTTCGGCGTACATTTCGCCGACTTAAAATGATGGTCATGCACGGCAGTTTGGTATGCAAAAGTTCCTTCTTGTCCAGTTACTCTCAAATATTATCCAATAGCACCTTTGAAGTTACAAGAAACCGTTTTACTTCAAGCGGCAGTTTCCAACATTCCTTGTGTTTTGTTGTTCGTGGCTGATCTTTCACATCGATATGTCTACCATGAGACGCAGAAAATTCTAAGGAAGAATAAATAATACTTATCCAACGGGTTTCAAGTACGGATATGTTGTTTGAAGTTCAGACTTCAGATGAGATGGAATGTTTCATTTTACCCCTTTCTAGTTATCTTGCAAACCAACATTTTCTACAATGAATTGCTTGAAATCACTAGCATGTTATGTTAAGCAGTACTTACGATCACACTTCAGATAATTACGAAAGCTTTCACAATAAAATAATTGTGAACATTAACGTTCAAACTGAGTATAGCAGTATTGCCCATGCATTTTGACAGAAGTAAATAGGTTTACAAATGTTTTTATAACAAATTTCGCGTTTTATTTTTGAAGTTTGATTGCGTTACTGACAATTTATGATAAATTGTTAACTTTCCAAAATAAATATGCAAAAACCGGAACAATAAAATAACCGGATGGTAGAACGAGACATGCGCTTAACACTAGGACTTCCGTGGGTCTGGTACGTATGGCAAACCTACCACTAACTGGAAGTAAACCAGCAGACACAAAACAGTTGCTGTATCGTTACTTTCAAGATCTTGAAAAATAGAGGATACTAAAATATTGCAATCACCCTTAGACGACCTGCCCATCCTCGATTTCCCATCTCTTTCTCCTTTATTTCCCGGTAGGATAGAGGGTATATCCCTCAAAACGGGCGCTGGCCACAATTGTGGACCAGTAAGAAGTACTCTCAGTGTGAATTTTCAAATAAGGAATTTCATTAGATATAAATGTCTGTACATAAGAATCAGGTTATAACGCCAAATAATAATTAATCTCTCTCTACATGAATATTGTTGCAGAAACGAAGGTTTCGTTTTAGACGTTTGAATTATATGGACAATAAGGTGAGGGGCGTCATTACAGGGTACGGACGCACACCTTGAGTAAAGTTCCCAACCCGCTTTTGCACCCTTATTAGCTCAAGGAGCATATTCATTGAAATTATAAAAAAAATATGAAGTCCATTCAAAATTGAAACGTTCTAAAATAGTTATAAGGTTGCAACAGATTTCGTGTAATTCCTTTGCTTTGATACCTAGGCCCATTAGTCTTTCGAGAGTCTCTTTAGAGTTTAAAAAGAAGATATTGTCAACTCTGGTAGTACACCAAACTGGTGGGCTCCACAATGTTTTTTGGTGGTGCTAGGTTAAGTTGAAGGCTTTAAGTGAGACAGAAAGGATCTGCCAATCGGCAGTTCGCGATGCTGTAAAACGAGCATTGCCTGCAATTATTGTTACGTTACATAGACTTTGCGATGTAGAGGGACTCGAAAATAACAAGAACAAAATCACTTAATTCAATAGATATAACGTTATTGGTACTTTCTTCATTTTTAGTACTGTTATCAAATAAATTTTACTGTGATTTGAGCAGATACAAGGTTTTCTCGAGACCAATTTTCAGATATTTTCATGAGGGTCCATCTCAGATATTTAAACCCGAAATCCGGCATTTTTCACGACGGACCATGTTTGAAACTCCGTAGAGAAATAGGGCAATTGAAGACGATAATTGTTGCATGCAGACACTCGACTAGTAGTTCTGAATATTACTAAAAGTTTCAGGTAGCCTTGTATTCAACTCCTTCACGCCCAAAAAATCGTTTAAATTCAATTTATACAATTCGTTACTCATTCCTCATTCTATGTTTTTGAAAAAAAAAAAGGAATTCATTTTGAGTAAAAAAATTAATTCTACACTTCAGGAACCACACAATGATTTTGTTTCAGCTCTCTAGTTCTTCTGGTTCTTGAGATATTCAGATTTTTAGAAAAAGTTTTCCGGATATCAGGAACCCACATGTAAAATAATGTTTATAAAAATTAATTAACGAAACAACATTTTTTTAAATTGGATAATATGTTATGGAATGACCCTTAAAGAAATAACAGCCGTGAGAAAGCGTCATTTGCCAAAGTATTTGAAAAAATTGTTCTCATAGAGCACCGTATCGTGGAAGCACTTACAACAGAAGACGATTTTTTATTAACATGCTTTCCTTCTCATTCTTGACGCAACCGTACTCGAGTTGCTTAGCAGATTCATAAACAATATTCCCCCCGTAACAGGCATTTCATGTTTGGGATGTTCTTTATAAGTCCTCTGTTTACAACAGAAAGCATTGAAAAATCAAAGAATGTTAATTATCAAATAGCTAAGGTGGCAGCTAAATAATATCCTAGAATGTATAATGCAAAGTAATCAATTCAAATCACTTGTATACACCAAAATACTAATAATCACAATACCAAACTTCCAGATATCGTTTATATTTATTAATAGAAAGAGGAAAATATGTTTTCTTCCTTAAATAAAACTACTGATATTTGATGCAACGAAGGCTCATTTAAATATATTAGTAAGGTGGAATTGTCATTCGGTGGGATTTGCTTGTCTCGTTTGATTTTTTGCACATTCTTCAGATATTTGGTGTGCAGAATCAGAAAAAGGTTGGGTGCCAAATTTTCTACTTTCGATCTCACGTATTGTTTTCAATATGGTGGACCCAATTTCGCGTGGCCTCTAAAGTCTAAGCTAAGAACTTCTGAAGAAATATTCCTCCATTTAATCCAACAAATACACACATGAAAGGCTCAAATATACTCTCATAACTGCTGAAGGTTTTTCAACCCATTTTTTAACATTTCACAGTGTGAGGTGAGGCATGGAGCCCGAGCCATCCATTCACACTGAGAAAAACGCTTACATTGCCAGTAATGTAAAGGTAACATTTGCAGTATTACGTAGTTTGCGTACATATATACGTACGGAACACCACGTAAGAAACCCACGTTCAATGAAATTGGCGATTAGTGGTGCCTGCATTAGAAGTAATGCCAAATGGAAAAAGTCTTTATTCCGTATGTTTCCTACGTCTTCCTGTTGCTTCTCCATGCCACAATTTTTGGCCGGACGGAATATCCTGCCGACTGGTAAAATGAATAAAGTGACTTCATATAGAAACACGGGGAAGCAGGATAGAACCTCCTGACAAGAATGAAAGAAGGAGAAGTCAGTATATACATTACAGAAGGAATTTCCTACGGCGAAGCAGAGGGGTTGAGTCATATGAAAACGAACCTAACTTACCACAGTTGAAAGTGCGGCATCAAGTACCATGCAATGAGCTGCCGATAGGGGTGCATTATCAATTCTTTCCGTCTGATACATCTATATATTCTGGAGGTAACTCGCGTACACGATGTACAGACCGGGAACTACAACCACGACAGCTGGACGGTCAGTAGGTAAGAAGCAGCCCTCTTTACGAGCCTGGGTTACCCTACAGGAAGGCAGGACGGCAGCTACGTACTGGCATGTTAGTGGAAATTACTTCATGACGTCATTAAAATGACGTAATGAAGTCGCGCATGCAGTTCGCCTGCCAGGCATAAGGAAATAACATTTTACACAACAGATGCCCGATAATGCTGTTTACTACGTCCGTACGACTATCGCCTGAAAAATAAGACTGCAGAACGGAAGGTACGTATCCGTAAGGAGGTTCTGTCCTTAAATCCTAGGACAACTTTTCGCTGTTCTTTTAAAGATGCCTCCCCATATATGAACTGTTGTGTCTATAACTTGTGGGGGAGGTGGGGTGCCGACCCACAGTACGGCCGATTCCAAAAAAGTTGGCAAAAAGTCAAGTAAATGATTTCAAAATCTGTACTCGTCTTTCATCCCTTATTGACAACCCCTATCCGTAAAAAAAAGCCTATACATCTTGTTACAGTCAAGATGCATATCATTTTCATGTTCTTAGGTCACTGATTACGAAACTGAAATCAGAGTTGCAAAATTTAGCCCCCTTAACAACATTTTAACATTTTAGCGTATACTTAAATTATATTTTGTTAAATGAAATATTACGTTGTTTTTTTATAAATGATTCCTGATTAGAAGTAAATTGAGTAATAATTAATAAATATGTTTGCAAATGTTTTGTTATATAATAACGGAATTATGATAAAATTAATTTTTAAAAAATTAGTTTTATTAATTATCAATTTATTATATTAAAATTTAATTAGAAAAAAAATCGGTCTCATCGTCAGCCGATAAATTTATAGATGCGTCAGTGTCTTCTGCAAACTAACAACTTCAGTTGACAAGCTCCCCCCCCCCTGTCTCTGTATATATATCAGGCACGCACGCACACACAAACACACACATTTATATATATATATATACAAACATAAACACTTATACAATTTATCTTCTTTTGATGTTAGATTATCCAATTATCTATCTTTCTCTTTTCATTTAGTCGTTAATTCTAATATTACTTTCACTCACTTGGCTTCACTGCGGGTGTTGCGCTTTCATATGGGAAGTTTGCCCTATTTATTGTAACTTACTCTTGGTCATACAGCTTCATACCAAATTTCGATTCTCTAGTTTCAGTGGTTTTCAAAATGTTTTTTTGGGCAGCCATTTTCGATTTAGATGTCGACTATCTCAAAATGTTATACGTATTTTCCTAAACCATTAGGATAATAAATCTTTATGCCAAATTTCGTGTGTCTAGTAAAGCGCGTCGATTCTTTTCAGACGTTGGGGTTCGAGTTATCAAAAGTTGTGCATTGGTACCAAATAAAGCCATGCCAAATACGGTCGTCCTAAACAATATCTAACCGGCCCCCTGGACCCCTAAAGGGCTCAATT
>JAGDQP010010854.1:4978-26342 GCA_022664845.1 Lepisma saccharinum
AGAGAGAGAGAGAGAGAGAGAGAGAGAGAGAGAGAGACTTTTTTTTAAAAAATCTTTCAAGTCTTTGATTTTTTTTAAATCCAAGAAATCAATTGGATGTTTATTTGACAACAGGACGAAAAAAGAACGTTAATAGCACAATTTTACTCTGTAAGAAAACGTCAATATCTTTAATATTTTGAAGGCATATTTTGCTTGTCTGCAATAAGGCAACTTGTGAAAACTTGTTAATTTCTCATCACTTTTATTGGAGACTTTTTGCTACGTTTTTTTGACTTAAAGTAGAAAGAATCAGTCTGAGTGTTCGGTAGGGTAAGGGCACCAGTAGTCGGCCAATTAAGAGCCTAGTTCCCTAATTTTTGTTTCTTTCTTGACCAAATACTAACACTTTCATTCTTTACTTCCATTCTTTACATTTTACTCAACTAAAAGTGTAAAGTTTAACATTTGTAATTACAATTTTTACACTTGTGTAGTTTCAAAATTGTTCTTTTTTTTTTTTTTAACGAAAATAGGGCATTTCACCAGCTGTCATCCACTAAGAGCCAGTGGTCAGCCAAGTTTGTCGGACACATGTCAAAGGGAAGAGAAATATATTCACAAAAATGAGTAGGGGAGAGGGTCACCTTTGAACACGTTGTTGAGCAAATTTAATTTTGCTTCCTCACACTAGATAATTTGTTCAGAGAGATAAATAACATATGTATGGGACATAACATATACAGCTCGCCGAAGAAAATGACGTACTTCATTGTCACCTTAAAGGAAGGACAGAAACTTGGAGACTATCCTTTAAAGGTGCCCCCCTAGGGGGTAGCTTTGAACTTGGCTGGGGCAGTTTTGTACACATCCTTAATTTCATTACAAGATTATTTAATTTCTTAGTAAATGCTTCTAGATACAAATACAGAAGCAGAAGAAAGTTACTAGCCATACAAAGAATATAAACCACGCAGTCGTTAATAAACGTTGAACTTACTTGCTTGCTTGTATTGCATAACCATTAGGCTTGCATAAACTTTGAACTCGTACAAATTTTGTTTAAAATGTTACACAACCTAACTGAAATGCTTTTACACTGTTAACATGTTGCAAACTATTTTTTCTTCTAAACAGTAAGTTTTAGCTGTAGGGACATAAGCTGCAACCGTGTTTAAATCTACCTCCCTCTTTTTGTTCAAAGCTTCCCCAGAACGTCCAATTACGCACATTTTGTTATTATGGGAGAAGAAGAAGGGTTATCAGAAAGCAACAAGGACAATTTAATGCGTGAAGGAGTGTAGTTACTTCGTAAGTTAACATGGGAAGGTATGCTACAGTTCTCTTCTCTCCAGAAGCTTACAATCTCTGAGATCAATTTTTACTTTGGTAAACTTTATTATTATATAGGCCAGTCTAGTAACTTTAGGCTCCTTCCCGTCACGATTCGCCTTTAGCTGTTAAAATCCACACCCATGTCCCTGCCGGGACTCGAACCTGGGACCTTCGAGCCGATGGCCTACCGCCGCGACCGCTCTCTATCTCTGAGATTAACTTTTACTTTGGTACCACGAATTACATCAAGTACCATACTTCACCAGGTAACGCGCACAAATGGTGAAACAAATGACAGCGGTGTGGCATGATGTTTGCAATTTATAAATGTTGGATAAAAGAAATTTCGTTTTATAAATTAGAAGTTATATCTACCGTTTTAAGGTACCCTTTGAAATGTATCCCCCTCTCCTTGTACATTCAGAAATACTTGATACAGGTCTATTAAGAATAAAGTATTTACATTCGTGTAAAAATATACCGTTACGTCAATGCTGGTTTGCTTTACGGCTGTATGTTGTTAAGGCAGTGACTTTTCACAAGATTTACAGTATTTGTGTTAAAAATCTGCTCTCAGCATAGGATACTCATTCCATCATACTAACGAAAAGATGTAAACATGTTGCATTGAATTTGAAAAACTTTATTGCATTACATATTTTCGCTCCTCATATAATCCCAGCTTTCTTGTGTTCTGAGGCGACGGATTAACGGCATTCTACTGTACTTGTGCATGGCCAGAAAATGCAAGATAATACACTTTTTCCCTGAACGCCATTCATATCTATTCATTTTAACTTAAACTCGATCTAAGCGTAATGTGCTGTTAGAAACGTTGTTAGATTATTAAAAAGAAAATAAATAACATGAATTTAACATTACAACAAAACTAGAAAAGAAGCACCACCATCTTGGTCGACAACAGGACTGCTCGTGAATTTTGTTAACCTAAAGTCGGCCACAATAATAGATATATTTATTAGATATGACTATTGCATACTTTTTATCATATAAAGTCAGAACATTTGAAACGCTGGAGGAACAATTTATGCCTTAAAACTATTAAAAAATGACATAAATTTACTCAAAGTACTATTCATTCAATGTTTAATGGCTCCGATTTGTCCAGTGTCGCTTTCAGTTAGAGGCCAATGGTGCGGGTTCACCATCAGATGATTTAAATACGAAGGCGAACAAACGGAGCCAAATAAGTGGATTCTTTTTTATTACAATTCCTCTTTAAAACTGGATTTTCAAAAACATTCGTGGAGTACTTTGAAATGATGAAACAAGTGGAACAATATAGCTGAAAGCAGCAAAAGGGACTCCATTGTAAGAATACAATGATCATATGAAACACGGCGAGCAATTAAAGTTAATTTTGTTTTTAGGCGGTCAGGATAAACCAGGAGTTTGATCCGAACGGGAGCCGTTGCCTGTTCTTAATTATATTGTCCAGCCATTACACTTGTCAGCTTTTATGGATGTTCATGGGATAGACAGAGGGAAACGGGTTAGTTATAAAAATCTAGCACTTTTTAATCTTTCAATAATTGCAAAGGACAAAAAGGTTTCATGAAAATTTATAAAAGGTAGCATCCGAAGTAGCATTTAAGACTCCCACAGGGGAGTCCCGCATCTTGAAACAAAAGAAAAAGAAAAGCCTAGTTTCCCTCGAGGTTGATTGGCTTGTTCTTTCCAGAAAAATGAAAATGTGTAATTACACGTTTGCAGCAGACAGAACGTACTCACAGACAAAACTACAATTATCACTCCGTGGTTACCTGGACAATGCCTTCAAAGCGTGGCTTGCCTTTCCTTTCAAAACGCTGGAAACAAATCTGCAGACACTGTTGTCAAGTGCTATGAGTTATTGTTTTCACGCGGTCACTAAAATAAACGACTCATACAATGGGTGTTCATTTTCTTCCGAAAAAGAAAGGCGATTTCAAGAACATGGAAAATACTATTAAAAACAAAAATCTAAAGCAACTTTAAACTGTTTTCAGTTGCTTTTTGAAAAAGATTATTTTTAATGGTTAAGAAAGTTAGCGTTAAGAATACACAATTTAAAAGAGAATGTCTTTACGGGCACAGACAGAGAATAAGGCATACATTTGTTGAAATGCCAGAAGGGACTTTTTTGTGGTTATCATCCACTGGAGGCAGAATTTACTTAAGGGTAATTTCTCCACGGTTTTCAAAGGAAAGCCACCCTACTTTAAGAGGAATTTTAATATCAAAGAACCGAGATAACCTTTAGGCAATCTGTTTTAGTAATGTAAAGAATAGCCGTAAGCAATAAGTGCGTTTAAGAATTCAAAATTGCGGTGGCTGTTTCCAGAAGCTACTAAATCCAACCAGAAATACATTCAACAATGTAAAAGTTCTACATAAAAAACGAGTTGCCGTGGCTAAGTCATAGAACATTGGCTTAGTAAACGAAAGGTCCTTCGAACAATCTCATCCTGCCCTCAGTCAAAACAGGCAAATACCGGGATGGTGCCTTCGAACTAATATCCGGCTGACTTTCTCCCAACATTCTCTCGCATATCATATCCAGGATAAAGCCAAAGTTGCATAAAGAGATAGAAGTTGCATAACTCAATTGAACAAACAAAAATTTTAGGTAATCGAAAAACTTTCTGTTGAAATTCAAACTAGAAGTTACATTCTATCCACATGTTTTACATACTACATCCCCTACACATCATACATACGCTATCCTGAAATACAAGGATCTACACGTGTCAGATTGTGCTTGATGTCACATGGATATCAAAAGAATATAGGACAACCTAACTTGAAAGTAATCTTTCAATCATCTTGGAATCAAAATGGAGGCCTAGATTTCATCACTGTTTTTGACTGTAGTGAAGTTGGCAACATCCATGTTTCTCGTGTAATTAAAAACCTTTTCGGAGATCCAGGGTATTAACATTCATTAAGACGTTGCCTGCCACCACGTAAACTATAGAATTTCATCTCAATGTCAGTGTCAATCCGTGATTTGAATTCCTAGCATAACATCAAGCATTCGTTTACAAATAATCTGTAGTAATAATTAATTTAGTGCTATTTTTATGTATGTATGTGTGACTTGTGTGTGTGTATGATTTACCATTACGCAACACCTACTTATTACTTTTGTTAAAAATTACTTTTGTTTTAGCTTAATGATATGTTAGATTAGATGAAGGCAGGTTATTGTGGCACCGAGGGGTTTCTAAAGTCCATATCCATTCCTGGAAGAACATTCGTCCATTTTAGAAGAACCTTTAGCCCCAGTTCACACATGTGGTGCGAGAGCCTTGCGGCGACCGTGCGGCAGCCGCACAAACAGTTCACACATACTGTGGTTTGTCTGCGAACTCTCTGCGGCGTTCAAGGACAATCTCAGTTTAAAGAACTACGCAATGGATGCGCACGTTTGTGCAATAGTAGAAATAATTTTCTTAGGTATGAAATTTCAACTTTCTCTTTTTATTCAAATTGAAAACATGCTGGTTTTAAAATAAGATCAGTGGTCCTATTTCCAAGCCAATATGTTTTTATTTAAAATGAAATAATGTTGATATTTCATTTGTAAGAAAATTATTTCTCAGTGCAAAAATAAAAACTGCTTTATTAATTCTAAGAAATGGTATTTTACAGTGCATTTACGAGCAAGAAAATTCGTAGACAATTCCATCCATATTATTATTATTTCCATTGGAATTTTCCTACCATATTGTGAGAATATGGTATTTCCACACCTGCAAGTGTGGAAATTTTCAAGTTCTGAAGGTATTCTCATGTAGGTTGGAGTGACGGTTTATATGGGGAGGGGGTTTACTGCAGGGTTGGCTGGTTTAAACCAAGATGGTTTAAACAAGTTTTTTTTTTTTTTCAAAATATCGATTGGTTTAAATCAATAAATAAATAAACAAAGGAAAAATGCCACAAATAGTGTGAACTTCATGGTTAACTATCTGCGATAATTTTATATTATTTTCGTCTTGTAAACAAGGGGTCCCGGGTTCGACTCCAGGTGCAGGACAATCTCTCTCAGGTGCAAATCGAGTACTGGTTCGGATTCCACTTGTAGCTGTAGCTGCAGGTCCTGTCCTTCATAACCTCGCTGCTGCAGAAGAACATTGAGAAACAAACTTATTTCTATCCATATGTAATATAAACAAATAAAGCAAAGCATATAAACAAAAAAAAACTTTTTTCGTGGGTGGGTGGGGGGCAGTTTTGCCAACCCTGGTTTGCTACCATTATTTTGTTTAAGTTCATATTTTTCCCTAGATTATTATTTAAAGGCTGACAAATTTTATGTCCCTCTTGGACTCGAACTCTATCACTTCTAAGAACCTGTACTGGCCGATTTATCATTTTTTCCGAGATTAATATCAAGGAAGTTGAAATTGAAAATATACAGAACTGTCATTCTGCCGGTAACACTTTACGGTTGCGAAAGTTGGAGTACGACCTTAGCAGATGAACATAAATTACGGGTGTTTGAAATTAAGGTCTCGAGAGAAATATACGGGCCAAAATGGGATGAGATGACTGGAGGAGACTGCATAATAAAGAACTCCACGGAGTGTACGACTCACCTGATGTAAGAATAATTAAATCGCGACGACTAAAATGGGTAGGCCATGTAGTTTGGATGGGGAAAAAAACAAAGACTATATTCCATCTTGATTGGAAAGCCGGAGGGAAAGAGACCGTTGGGAAGATGGAGACAACGTTGGGAGGACAATATTAGAAGGGATCTTGTAGAAATAAGTGTCTGTAGTGAAAACTAGCTTGATCTTGCCCCGGATAGAGCCCGATGGCGATCGCTTTCTACCGTGGCGATAAACTTGCGAGTTCCGTAAGCCATAGAGCAAGTAAGTAAGTAAGGATAACATCATTTTTTAATACAAAATAAGTTTTCCATTTATACCTCCAATTACCTTTAAAATAATAAACTTAATATTCAGAATTTTAAAATAGAGAGTGATGTGTGTGTGATATGTGAATGATGAACAATGTAAGGAAACAGATGTGTATAAGTGGGAAGGAAACAAATATAAATAGAGACATAAACACATATAAAGTAACATAAATAAAGCAACAATTAAATACAAATAAAACTATTATCAATAAGTGTATAAATAACTATGTATTTGTTTTTCAGCTCAAGTTTGTAATAAATTTGATTGAATAGAAAAAAGAAAGAAAAAAATCCTCCCCAACCGCGGAAACAGGGCCCAGTTTTGTATCCGGGAACTGGGGCACAGGAAAAAAATCCCCAACTTCCTCCCCTTTTCTTTGCTTTTTTTTTAAGAGGAACTTTTGTGGAAACAGGTCCTTATAGACTCCGTGTATCAACGCCGAGTCTGGGGTCGAGGCAGGTACTCTACCACAATTTCATGGAGAACACGTTAGTTCGTTGTGCCCATCAGGCGTGCTAAGTGAAATTGTGCAAAGGATGCGGAGAGGCAGGGGTAAACGATTCGTACTAAAATGTAAAAAAAAAAAAAAAAAAAATGTTTATGCATGACTAAAAATAAAAGCATGAGGCGCACCAATTCAAGAATCTATAAAGTGACTGTATCGGAGACCGCACCTCATGCTTTTCTTCTTAGTCGTGCGCAAATAAAATTATTTTTTTAATTTTTAGTATGAATTTTTAAAGAAAAGTATATATTTAAAAGTCTTTTTATTGTATTTTTTTAATCAGAAAATGGACATGTGAGGCTTTGTTTATTTGCTCCTCATATGTCAGCCCGTTCCTGTTTTGTCTGAAAGGCGGAGGCGGTGAAATGCAGAGTTACTCATCCAGTTTTATCGTCTAGAGCCCCAAACCAGACAACATAAGTGGAAATTTAGCGACAATATACAGTAATACCCGTGTGAGTGCACTTCTGATCAAAACCGAATTTGTTTGAAACGCTGTCTAGAAATGTCCAAAGTAGTAGAACAGAGAATTTTAAATTTAATTTGCTCAGTTAAATTTATTTAAGTTTTACTGCAATTTAACAATAAATTCATGTAATATTCACCAGCGATTTCAAGAACCTGTTGGGATTTATTTTAAAATTAAAAAAATGATTTCAATTTAGTTTGACGGAAACAGAATGTAACTTCTGGAGGTAATTATTCACATCAAAACGAAAAAAAAAAAAAACTTTGAAGAAATTCTGCAATCTGTTTAGTTACGATGGCATCGTCACAAACAGGATTGAAGCAAATCACAATTAAATAAATAAATCATTTTTGTTTATTTTTTTTAATTTAAATCAAAATTTTTGATTCAAGTAAATTGCGGCACTGAAAAACGCTACTGGGTTAGTGTTTCCTTTCCAAATACCTTGAGCAGTAAAAACTAAAGTAAATTCACGAATATGCGGTGTTCGCTGCGAAAGAGAGGCAAGAAAATAGACAATTACAAGAAGTTGTAATAATCTTGAAAAGGAAGGAAGATATGGCGTTACTTACTTATGGAATATTTTACAAAGAAAGTTAACGTGTAGGACACTTTTATGTTACTTTCGTGGATATACGATGAATGGTTTCAGAGGGATATACATCATAATTAAGTTCGAATATACAATGTTTATATGTATCGGCTTTTCCTTTTAAAATGGCGTCTGTGTCTTCCTCTCTTCCTGAGCAATTGCAAATTTTATAATCGCAGTTGCCTCTTTTCTTCAGACTCATCTTCCTAAAGAAATATTTTAGGATTTAAGTTTACTAAGATAAAATTTAGTTCATTTCATTTAATGTTCAGCTCTCAAAATTGCACTATAAATTTGGGAACACCCCATGAAAATATTCCATAAATTATGAGACCATTTTGGAGCCGCCGTCGTTGAGTGGTAGAGCGCACACCTCTGGTTCGTGGAGTTCGCGATGCGATCCTGACGCGTGTCATCTGGGCTTTGTGGCGACTGGTGATCAAAAACCGTGTGCGTGGGTTTTCTCGGGCCCGTCATTCCACCAATTCTCCCATCCTCAACCATTCGGTCTGATCCAAACTTGCCTAAAGGACTTAGATAAAATTCAATTCAATGAGAGCTATGTAATGAAGTTCAATAAATAGAGGATATGCAGCTTTGCATTTTCATCCCTCAGCATACACACAGGTAAACGTCTATTGAGTATAAATTGCTTTTGAGCAATTTGTAAAGAAATCAAATAATTTGATGTAAATACACGCAATAGGCAATGTTACGAAATAATAATTTTTGTTTTGTAAACAAAACTGGATGTCCTGTTTTCTGTGCGTTCGTTTTCATATACATTACAAAAATAAACATATTTGTAATACAAATTGTAAACTTATAATGTGAATTGGGTTTTTACGTTCTCTTCTAAAATTTCGATAATCAAATAGTCCGTTAAAATTCCAGATCGATCTCTTTGCTTGTGGTTTACATCATAAGAGCATATCATAACGGAAGGACTAAAGGGTACATTTCTAGCTTACGTATCAGTTTAATCGCGGAATGATTAAAATACTGCACTATTTTTAGTTCTACTTTTTAAAATGAAAAATCTATTTTTGATTCAAATCATTGATTTAAAAAAAAATCATCTGATTTAAATCATATCGCGATTTAAATCCCTTTGATTTAAATCAATCAACCCTAGACTGACAAACGACGTCAATCTGAGTAAGTAATGGCGTGAGTGGGTTCGGCCTAGGAGGTAATACCTGAAGTAATACTCCTTTAAGTTCTGATTATGATGGCGAATCCGGCTGAGAGATGTCTACGTCAAACCATTTAATTCCTTGACAATAAAATGATTAAGTTGCGAATCCTGTCTATGCGGCACTCCCTCGGGTACTACCGAGAACAGAGATGCCAACCGTCCCGATTTTCGGCCTGCGAACTCAGTGTTCGTCGGGACGCAGTTGTCCCGATTTTCGTTGTTCAGAGTTCTTTAACATAAAGAATATATTAATATTTGGTTGTTTTAATCATATAGGCATGGAGCTACACTTATTATTTAAATGAGCGATACAAACGTGATTTTACATTTTTATTTCTTAACGGTGTAGACCATCCCCGGCATCTTCGTAAGCATTTTCCATTGATTTACATGGGAATTGTTTTACTCATTTTATGCCTGTCAGAAATAGAATATTTAAGTTCCGCTTTCACGAATCTGTCTTGGTGGTTATTTTGATTCTTGTATAGTTTTGGTTTGTGACATTTCTTCAAATATATAAGTATAATGTATTATTAATAGTTTGCTATATAAATCACAATATGTCAAGGGAAAATTACGCTGTTCGTGTGTAAACTATTTCATATCTATAAAGTAGCATGAGTAAAAGAGAACATGATAAACTGGGCGAAAACAGAAGTTAAAAGTATGATCCTGAAAGATATAAGACGAGTAAAACAATTCCCATAAAATCAATACAAAGTGCGTACCAAGATGGCGGGGATGGTCTACACCGTTAACTTCTTGAATCTTAATACATGATGGTACAGTAACTCTGTGCAGGCTAGTTCATAATCCTACGCATGTTCTTCAGTTCATAGACATAAATGATCCAGCACAAGACGGCGCCCATACGTAGAGTTGTGGGGGAAACGTTTTTAAGCCATATTCGGAAACTTTTTTGTGTGTGTGGGGGACTAGCATGGCACTAACGAGTGACTAACCTTCTATTAGCATTATTAGTCAGTCGTTAGTAGACTGTTAGTCACTCCAGCAAATATGTCTGAATACGGCTGTTCATGTTTTGTCACTTTGTAAACAAAAACGCAATAGTTTTCAGGGTTTGTTACGTATCAGAAATACCATTGGAGTAAGTTAACACTTAAATATTGCACGCTGAATTCAATATTAACTTTACATCTTCTCAAGAAACTTATGTAAGACGCCAACTTTTATGGTTTAAATTATAATTCCTTTTTAAGGTAACTATTCCCGAAATCATCTTTGTTATTGACAGAGTGGAGCAGAATTTTTAGAATGTTACTAAAAAGTCTTATTAAATAATTAATAAGGAAATAAAAGTTGCCATTTATTTTAGCTAAATTGGTAGCAAGTTTCAAACCTTAGAATATGTTCAGGATGGCCCTAAAACATTTCCAACGCTAAATTGTAAAACTTTTCTGTTGAAGTATCTCGGATATAGATATCAGTATCCGGTACAAATCCTGGCTCGATTTTCTTGAACACATAGGTGGCAACCCTGACGGAGAGTGTGATCATTATATGTCGACATATGACGTCATTTGTGACGATGCTGTCTAACTTTGAGTGGCTGTAGCTTCAAAACTACGCACAATTTTTATTTTCTTGAAAGGAACTTTTTTTCCTCGTTTTGACGTGAACAATCACTTCTGGGAATTTCAATGACACCCTGTATAATTGCCTCAAATCTAAAAAAAAAAAAAAAAACAATGCCCTATATTTGTACTAATTCCACCAATCCTATTTTCAATCGGTATAAAATCAGATAACTCTGTATGAAAAAAGTAAGATTTACTAACATAATCTATTGATATCACAACATTTTAGTTGACAAGCAATCTAAAGGCTTACATCAAGATCTCTTGTTACGTTAAACATACAGAATAGACATGATTTTAACAAAATAATTTCTCTATAACAAGCCAATAACAGAATTTCTTAAATTTTCTGACTAATTGTCAGTACCGAGGTTAACTTTTCGAATCATTCATAAGGGAGGAAAGATGATCACAATATAACTATTGTATTCTAAGAAAACAAAATGTGCTTCACTCCTCGCTCCCACCCCCACATTTTAACACTTTTCAAAATATTTTAAAATCTAAGAGCTGTATCGAAAATTTTAGAACACAGCGCTCTAGTAATTACAAATTCCTATGAAATCCAATGGGCAACGATCTCGAGACCTTCTTCATAGATGATTGATACGTATTCAAAAATTATGACATCATTAATTGAAGTCTCATTACTCATCTATGGAGAAGATCTCGAGATCACTGACCATTGGGTTTCATAGTAATCTGTACACACTAGTGCCATGTGTTCTAAATTTTTGATAATGCTCTTAGACTTTGAAATATTTGAAAAAAGTTGAAAATATGGGGCTGGACGGAAGGAGGACCCTTACATAAAAATATTTCACCTTAATAGATATTTATGGAAGAATTTTTAACTTAGAAACGACAATTGTAACATTACTATTAAAGTCTATCATTGGGTTATTGAGAGACAAATCGAAGTTTTGAAGCTGGATCTCTAATTTCATTTATTGATCGACAATAATGGATACGACAAAGATATCCTCAACAATTTCCTTCTCGGTTATTACAAAATCTTGCTGAATCTTTAGAAAAATAATAATTTTCAGCATTTGATGCCTCGATCTTTACTTCATAGTGGTGGTGGTTCCAGTCATGCAGCTGCCTCATCCAGATTGTGCTTTTGAACGACTTTGGGTTCCAAATAGAAAATCAGCCTATTTTATCCGACGAAATGTCTTGGAATAGAACATGTACCTGGGAGAAGGATTTACCAAAGTGCCACTGTTCTCACATTATGTTGCTGATACTTCCTTCCATGTAATGGGATCTGTTCTTAAATATCTTCTTTATGCAATGTCTACGTCCTAATCACTGGCAGTTCTGGATTCCAAATCCAGACTTTATTAAATTTCAAATCCGTGGGAGGTTGCAGGTTTTGCACTGGTGATTCTTTTCTCATGATCCGTGCCAGTCACCTGGTTCTTGTTGTCTAACGAAGTTACTCCATACATAAAGGGATCTCCAGTGACATCAGTCAGTAGACGAGGATAAGGAAGTCAGATTCTGGATTATTGGCGATCTTTGCAATGATTGTTACCTAATCCATCTAAATTTATCTCAGTGTGGTGTCTAAATCAGTGCCAGTCACCTGCTTATATTAGTATTTCTCTAAGTTACATTTCCTTGCTCGTTCAATACACAGGCGACGTGCGTTGTCATCTCCGGTCAATAGTCGAAGCCAGTGACATCAATTAGGTTAGACTGATTCCAGTTTGAGCGATCCACACTAGCTACTCACCAATGACATCATAAGAAACCACGTGGATCATCGTTCTCTTAATCGGCAAGCAGGCGTTCTATACGGGGAGGAATGACGTCAATCCGATGAGATCCTATAATTTTCATTTTAGGATAAATTATCGGGTACTCAAGACCGTTGTTGTCGACATCAGGAACAATTCTGTGGAACATCCTGGACAAGTAGGTGTCACTGTCCGGTTGGTGTGACACGTTCCTCTAATAACGCTTTTTCGATAATGTGTTTATTTTCGAAGAATACTTCGATGTATATTTTACATAATATAGGTTAGCCGTATTTACATAAATATTTCTGAAGCGAGGGTGGCTTTTGATGTGCCACGTTAAGAGCTCTACAAAGCTGTAATGATATCTCGCGCGAATGAAAACTTCATAAAATATAATGGCGGACGTGTTAGAAATTCGTTTGTTTTATCATTTCTCAAGGTGATTTACATGGTTTCGAGAACTTCAAGAATATTTAAGAAAAGAAATAACCAATGATTAACAATAAACAAGAATGAGTGACGAACAACAGAGATGCTCCTATGCAATGTTTTGTCATTGTTGGGGGATTCGTTATGACTGATTAAAAACCGCGATTTCTTAAATAAATTACCATTTTAAAATCATCAAATTAAGAAAATACTTGATACCCATAGACTTATAAAACCTCTACATGCGCAGTTAATTAAAAATTCCAGAAATACTCTGCTATTTTTGAAACAATGCAAGAAATGAAACCCAACGCACAAGTAATGAGTACTAACTAAGGTACTTATGCGTTGGGTTTTCATTTCTGGAATTGTTTAAAAAATAGCAGAGTATTTCTGGAACTCATTCTAATGTCACCTCTTATTCTCTCTCTCGAAACTAAATTAATGGCAAAACTGACGTCACCAGGGCTGGAATGGTAAGATTTTTGGGTGGTACACGCTGCTCAATAAAAATCCGGATTTGGGAACACGTTCCTTTATATTTATGCATTGAGGTGGGTACACGCTGTGATTTATACTATTAGGTGGGTACACGGCGTGTACCCGCGTATACCCTCCATTCCACCCCTGGACGTCACCAATGTATTTCTGGTAAAATTCTAGCCCAGCTTAAAATGTTACATGACCCCTTTCCTATTTGAAAATGGAGCAAGATTCAAGATGGCGGCCATGACGACGTATCCCTAAAAGATAGCGCATTTACCCAATATTCATTAATGTATATTTGTTTTCCATTATTTCAAACATTTTATAAATAAACGCGTTTTCCTACTTAGAACACACTATAAATGTTTGTTCTTATGAACCAAACTTTTGGCCACTGCGTCCGTCTTTATGGACGAAAGCACTTTTAAACCATGCTTTCTGATGGTTTCCTGATGTACCCCACTCCTCTACCAAGTTTGGTAAAAAAAAAGCAGTTTGAAGCATCGATAGGTTTACTTGTCAGAGCACACGAGGATGTTTTATTAGAAGGATTTGCCCTTTCGCCAAGAACATGAAACCTGATGTCACAGCTTTGTCCCGCCCAGTGTGCCTGCTTGCTCCAATCAAAAGCGATATAAACAAAAATAGCAGCAAGCTCTGTAGCTACCTGCTAACCAATCAGGTGCGTCACCTTGGTCTATTAAGAATTATCTTTCAGCTTCACTCTTTCGCTGGTCATGGGCTTAAGCAAATCCTCAAATAAAACATACTTTTCAGAACATGAGCAAACGAAGACAGATTTTAATCCTTGGATACCCAAGGGGGGTACAATTGTACCCCATGCGTATGTTTTACTGTATATTTTATGTCACAGACACCCGAGGTTGCAGAGCGTTCTTTACATTGTGTGTCGGACTATACGAAAGCACATTACATCAATAGCATTTCTATTGTAAGTCATCTGCTTACCTCTGTGGCTAAAACTACACCTGGGTATATTTGGTATCTATACTACCATATTTGTTTCAATTATTTTATTGTTAGGCAAATATGTGCAAAGTGTATCGCTGTGCAAAAGCATTGACGCACGTCGAGGCAAGAAAGACAAAAGTCCAGATACGAATATATAGAGTGCTATGAAGCATTGTTTTATCTGTGCAACATGGTGAGTCTTGCACTATGAACGTGGTTGACACTACCGTAGAAAATAAATAAAACAAATATCATACACAATATATTTTTTTTCGAAAACTGTTGTAACAATGCATAACAAATGTGTAATAATTTTGTGTCTTACCAAATAAAAGTATAAAATTATTCTAAACGTTCTAAGTTCTAAACAAACAAAGCTCAAAATAAAAAACAGGTAAAATATTAACACAATTGCACGACGTATAAACAAGATCTTCCTATCGCTAACCTAACCTAACCTAAACTAACTAACATACCCATATTATCAATTCCATACATAAGGATGTTTCTAATTGCAAAAAATGTATTGGGGTACATTTGTACCCCTGTTGGGAATCCGAAGTTACAAAATATCTTGGGAATCCGAGGGTTAAACATAGGAGCGCACAAAATTTGAACAATGTCAATGAGTTGTTTGCAAAGACAAACTGTGATTTTCATGTCGATCCACCCACTTTCTCTGCTATATAATTACGCTCAAACTTAGCTACGTTTGACACGAAAGCATTTATGCTACGATAAATCGTAATGCTACTAAAAATGTTAGCGTTTCAAAGCAAAATTGCTACAATAGGGTATGCTGTGGTATATATCCATAACGATTTTGATTAAATATACGTTAGAAAAATGCTACGATTTATCGTAGCATAAATGCTTTTCTCTGTCAGACTTAATAAATCGGAACTAGTGTTCTGTCAGACTCAAACATATAAATCGGAACTAGTGTTCTGAATTTCTAAGACATTAAAATTCCATTTTTTTTTTTAAAGCAGTAAACACAGGGAAGAGAGAGAGAGAGAGAGAGAGAGAGAGAAAGGAGAACAAAAATTGGATTTATAATTCTGACCATTGAGCTCTACGTAATGATATACTGGAGTGACTGCTTAGTATCTGAAGATAGACACCAGGGCAAATATTTAAAGTAGTTTTCCACTTCCAGTCTAATCCAATGTGGACCAATTTTTCAGTTCTCAGTTTTGTACGCTTCTTATCGCTGTGTGGCCCGCTTTGTCTTAGTTCCTGAGTTATTCATATAATCGTATACCGTACTCTGCATTTAATAGAAAATACCGCAAATAATATTTTTTTTTCAAGAATTAAGGCATAAATAAATAAAAAAAAGGCCGCGCAGCGTCGAAGGCAGATATTAAGCGTAAAAAACTGAGTTAGAACCGAGAATTTGGTTCATATTGATTTACACTGGAAGTGGACAATCGTGATTAAGTCATGGACGTAAGAATATAATAGGACTAGTAACAAGCCAAAATTTATGGGCTGGAAGTGCGCCTTGTCGCCATGTTGAATTGACCAAAAACATTGCAACTGGCCATAAGAAGTAATGTTAATTGAAACACTTTTAATTACAAATTTTAAATTTATGTGAAATAATTTAAGGTATGCGAGGGTTGCGTCTGATGAAGCCGACTAAGAGGTACGTGTGAGGATAAACAGTTAAGCAATGTTTAAGTTTTTTCTTCAATAATAATAGTGAAATAATATCAGGTTTCAAGATTTGAATGATCACTGCTCTTGAGAAGGACGTGGTATTGCAATAACACTTATTTTATAATAATTAGTAGGTAAGGACAAATTTAGACAATTAAAATTTATTTGCACATTCATAATATCGTCTGCTTCCTTTCCAGGAAGTATGCGCGATCCGCCATGTTGGAATGACAAACCACTCTCAGCCGTCCCATTTTTATAACATTGAGTGAACTGCTTGTTACTAGTCCTATTATATTCGTACGTCCATGGATTAAGTGTCCTCTCCGCTCCCTGGCTTCATGTAATTTTCAATGGCAGCAGTCAGTCCAGTATCGCTTTTAGATAGATGACTTGCTTCTGACTGAGCTTACCATCCAATCTGCGTAACGATAATGGAGTAATCGTCTAGAGAGAGTTTCTAAACGTGGGGGTCGCGGGTTGTGTGTAAGGGAATCGCGAAGGGATGGAAAATCATAAATTTAACTAGGTTTTGTAGGTTAAAAGTAATAAATGTCAAAGAAACTATTTTATTTTACTTGCTGTTTTTATAACTACTAAAGACAATCCAAATTGTTTAGTACTTTTTGGCTAATATCATTAGGATGTATATTATCAAATACAGCAAATCAACTGTCATATTTTGATATGCCATGTTTTTTTGGGTTGTCGGCTAGAAGTGAAGATAAAAGGATGTCAGAGGAGAAAAAAGCTTGAGAAACCCTGATATAGAGTCGAAAGATAGACGCCAAACATTTAACAGCGACTGTAAACTTCCAGTCTAATCCAATATGGGCAAAATTTTCCAGTTCTCAATTTTTTTTACGCTTGTTATATCGCTAAGTGTTCCTTTTTTATTTAAGTTTTTGAGTACCGTACTGTTCATACAATTGTGCATGCTGTATATATTTGCAAGAATTAACATAAATAAAAAGCGGGCCGGGCCGCACAGTGATAACACGCGTAAATGACTGTTATAACTGAAAATTTAGTGCATATTCGTTGTTTGGATGTGGATAATCGTGATTAATTGTCCCCTCCGCTCCTTACTGGCTTCATATATTAATAAAGTGAACAATGAATAAATGTAAAGTAATTATAAAAATAACATACTTATGTCTCATAATCTGGAAAACTCACCAGAAAAATATTAATCGTAACAGGAAAGTCCTAAACTTATATCAAATAGATTAACTTCAATATAGTTGATTCAAGGGAATATATATATATATTACATCGAAACTACAATGGATTTTACAAATTAAACACATACTTATCAAAGGCGAAAAATGGACAATCTTTTTCAATCAATTTCTACAAGTTCTGGCGCTTCCCCATCTATTATGTTTTTTATTATACAAGACATTGTTTCGTAGTTTGTTTGATTGCTATTCATTAAATGCATTAATCTAAAGGAAAAAGACTTGGATAGGTAAGAAACAATGCAAAAAAAAAAAAAAATACTTCGATGACGTTTGGGAATCATGCCTTCTACGCCCAACATATTTGAGTATCGTAAAGATTTGATCTTATGGGCGTCGTAAGGCCGCTTTAGACGACAGCATTTATGCTACGATGAATCTTACGATTATCAGTAGTGCCAGAGTGTGAAAGCAAGAATGCTACAATAGGGCAAGATACTATGATATAAATCCATAACTTTTTTTCTTTTTACGCTGGCACACTGCTTTCACTAAGATTCATCGTATGAGAAATTGTATCGTCTAAAGCGGCCTTTTAATTGCTACCGCAACGCCCAGTTTCTTTGAGATTGGCGTCATTACTAAATAGTTTGTTATTTGGTAGATAGAGCAGGTAGAGCGAATAAAAGGATTGATGTTTGGTTTTATTCCTTTACCTTTTATTAAAAAATACAAGTTAAAAGTTAATCAAGAGAGCTTTTTGTACAAAACTATAGAGACTTATTGTTGAGCTACATTTGTATTTTTTAAAGTTTTTTGAATTGCTGTTGACGTTGGCCCTGGTATGGAGTGTACTTGGCTGAGAAAGAAGGCCCTCAGCTTTGTAGCAGGTAAGGGGCTTTATGGTATTAGGAAGTCCCATTCCGCAGCGGATATGGACTTCGGGAGTTTGCCTATCTTGTAGCAGATCACGCGGTAAGTAAGGATGGTCTATCTTGTAGCAGTTCTGTCCAAGGTGAGGTTGACCTACCTCGTAGCAGGTTTGACCGATAAGTAAGGACGGCCTATCCTATAGCAGATCCGACGAAGGTATGGGGAGAGGAGAGTGGACGTGACTATTCCTGGAGACAGAATAGTGGCTTCTTGGGGCAGCTCGACGCCTTTTGTTTTGGTTTGCTGACTTTGCAGTTTTAGACGTTGTCTGCATCCTTGGCCACATTTGGTTGTTGTTGGTTCTCTCCGTCTTCCATGAGATAAAATGGATTGTATGGGCGGTAACAGCACTATGGCTTACGCGCTTCCCGATCTCCGTCTTCCACTATTACTATTTGTTTACTAGTAGAAGCACGTGTTTTACTCGTACTACGTACTCCGTCTTCTACTATTTATTTACAAACAAGAGCACGTGTTTTTATGCACACTACGATAGCATAATCCACGGCACTTTAAAATATTCTGAAGCATCAGAACAACCACTAAGATTTAGAATGGAATATCTTGATATAATTACTATTAAAAGATGAATCCCACATCAGTATAAACATCTGATAATATCATATTATACGCCTAAATTAAGAAAATAAATACACATATGGATTCCAGTTCTAAAACCAATAAATGGTTAAATATAAACTAGGAATCGAGAGAGGAATTATAACAAACGACCCAAATGAAAAGACTACCACTTTTCCTCTTAATTTCACAGTCAATACGAGAGTTCAAA
This sequence comes from Lepisma saccharinum, assembly GCA_022664845.1. NCBI lineage: Eukaryota > Metazoa > Arthropoda > Insecta > Zygentoma > Lepismatidae > Lepisma > Lepisma saccharinum. The sequence continues at coordinate 23,787 of JAGDQP010010854.1, forward strand.
CCTCCATACATGACTCACATGAAATACTATTATGAAAAGTGACCTGATTAACATTTATTCAAACGGATCACGTCAACAACACGGCGGGGTTGGAGCAGCAACTTTTGATCCACACACAAGACACATTATTCAAAGAAAACTACCAGATCGGATTTGATATTTACAGCAGAAATATACCTTGCCCTAATACAAGCTAAAAAAAAAAAAAAAAAAAAAAAACTTACAACCTTACAAGCCGCGGTTAAAGCAATATCGGCACCTGACGTCAAGTTATTCAAAGCTTCTCTGCATGTTATTAACACATTGTAAGCATACTCATATCTTATAAAGTTGGACAAGCAAGTACCTCATGTAAGGGCACACGACTTCTCAATTCAAAACAACTTTTGTGACAGCCTAGCACGAAACTCAGCGTTCCTCTCGGAAAGGTTAAATATTACCTTACCATATACCGAACTGTTATCAAGTGTCCGAAAGAAAGTAAAGGAAAATGATCACACTTTTATATTTTTTATTCTTCGAATTACACAAAAGTATACCATGATTCAATAAACTACAAGCATCTCGAAAAGTACTTTCTCTCTTAAACAAATTAAGTTCGCAACTTGTAACCTCTCCATAAAATGGACGTTTCTGTTATCGCAAACCTTAAGGGCTGGTTTTCATGAAAGCTTGCGATTTCGGTGAGCAACACGTGTTTCAATTTTCTATTCATCCAAATCTCGTGAAACAAGCAACGCAAGCTTTCATGAAAATAAGCCCTAACAGTTCCGAAGAACAACCAACAGTAAACGTAAATCATATATTCTTTCAGTGTAAGAAAAACCTCATTGGGTCGTATAGCAATATTAAAAGCGATACAGACTTAAAATTTCCACCCCCATTTCAGTCAATTCATTAATTTACACACCTAATATAAAAAAAGTTTACGTACTATTAAACTTCCTACGTGACAAAATACAATATTGTGAAAAGAGCGAGTGACAGAAAGCGATTTGTCCCCAGAATAACTATACATAGCCAGTTCTTATCAATGTTTATATCCTTTCTGGCCAATCAGATTAAGATTAAAACTTTCAGATTTCACTCGTATATAGTACTAAGAAAATATTTAAGGTACACTGTAGTACTGCGTCAGAATCTTGAATTCAAAAATAAATTGTAGTATCTATATCGGATCACATATTGGTGCTAAATAATTAATGTGAGCTGCGTTTTTGCAATTAGGCAGTTAAAAATTACACGATTTTAGATTTCTTTTTAAAAAATTACTAAATAAGGCAAGTCCGGTTGCAAGACAGTGTTGCATGATGGCGAGGACTGAGGATTTTTTGGATGCGGCACTTTTGCCCCCCCCCCCAAAAAAAAAGCTTTAAAGCGGCTTTTTAAAAACTTTGTTTGTGGGACTGAGTATAGCAACATTTGTTGATTTATAAAACTCACAGCAAACAAATTAAGGAACGCATGAACTTCAATCTGAAGACCCTTTCGAAGCAAGTTACCACACTCAGCCTTCTTCACATGCTTCAAAAGCTGTTTTACCTGTCTCCACCTCAAATCGGCAACGCAACGCCGTTTGGTCGATAATGCAATGAAACGTTGGACAATCAACTCCCCTTACCCTAAGTAACCATATAAGCCCAGATCCCCCCCCCCCCAACTCTTTGCTTTTGCATCATCTGTGCACATTAAACCAGCAGTGCGGAATTTATTTTTCTTCGATGTGACTTTTATTTATAAAAAAATAATGAATTTCAATCGAAAAAAAGTGGTTTTTAACGAAACACTCGCTTTGAATAGAAAATTTGATCTCTCTTAGATGGGATTCCGATGCTTTACGGATTTATTCTTCAAACTTGCAACAGCGATTTCCTAATCTTTTTGGAGTGGTTCACAATGCAGCACACGTACTACTAAACTTTGTTTTCCGCCATTTGTCAAAGGACGAAGCCCTACTGTGAAGCAGAGCCCTGCACGGGCCGGGCGCGCCCGTTCGGCCCGGCGGATTACCCGGCCCGGCCCGACCCGGCCAACTGCCCGGCCCGTTTCAAGTACACCGGGTCGGACCGGGCCGGGCCGGGCTCATTCCGGGCCAAGTCGGGTCGGCCCGGACACATATGATGTGGGGCCGAACCAGGCACAAGTACTTCCTTGCCGGATCGGGTTATACACTTCAAAAGTCGGATCGGGCGCTAATACTGTCTGCCTATGTTAATCGTAATTTATTTGGATGCAACTTCCAATACAAAATAAACTATTGATAACGTATCACGTGATATAGATTCCGGATACGGCCATCTTGGCCAAATTAGCAAATTTCGATTTCCGCATTGAAATCCACAAGGAAACGATAATGTAGTCAGCATGACAAGCGAAGCTTGAAATTCGAATCGAACAATCCTCAACATGTCACGTGATATAGTTTCCGGCAGTCATATTAGCAGATAGTTTCATTTATGACCATACTTTATGAGCTTAATGCGTAATGTATCTAATTCCTATATAATCCCATGTTAAAAATTAACGATTTTTAAAAAATGTTTTCTTATTTAGAGA
>JAGDQP010010854.1:26742-44820 GCA_022664845.1 Lepisma saccharinum
TAAATAATTCACAAAATGGCCGCCGCAACTAAGTGATGACATGTATTATGGAAAATCCGAGATAGCTATTTTTCTCGGTGTGTCATTCTGAGCGAAATGACGTTTGTTCCACTTTTCTAGCAGATATTTTTATTTGTCTCAAAAAATTCAAAATGGCGTCCTGGAGAGCTTCCAGTTCGTTTAATTGTCCATCTGCAACCTGCTTTTTCCCAAACTCGATATGGCAAACACGAATCTGAAGTCCTTTGATGTGTATATCATCTCTAAATAAGAAAACATTTTTTAAAAATCGTTAATTTTTAACATGAGATTATATAGGAATTAGATACATTAAACATTAAGCTCATAAATGAAACTATCTGCTAATATGACTGCCGGAAACTATATCACGTGACACGTTGAGGATTGTTCGATTCGAATTTCAAGCTTCGCTTGTCATGCTGACTACATTATTGTTTCCTTGTGGATTTCAATGCGGAAATCGAAATTTGCTAATTTGGCCAAGATGGCCGTATCCGGAATCTATATCACGTGATACGTTATCAATAGTTTATTTTGTATTGGAAGCTGCATCCACTACTGCTGCTAATACTACTGCTAATACTACTACTACTATTATTATTATTACTACTGCTGCTGCTACCACCATTGTGACTACTGCTATTACTACTACTAATAATAATAGTGCTAAAACTACTATTATTATTATTACTACTACTACTACTAGTGCTAATGCTAGTACTATTACCACCACATGATGTATGGTCAGAACAACCACTGATAACAAATAGACAGACAGAATGGAGATATAGAAAGAAACCCTTGGGTAACTTTTCACACGATTTTCCCATTCGAGAAGGAAAAATAGAAACTGCAATGTTATGAAGACACATGTGTCATTTTCCATTGAATATTGAAACATTAAATTGAATTATCAGACTTGGTTGTTCTCAAGACGGTTAAGCCCTGCCCGGCCCGTTTGTGCCCGGCTCGAGATTCGGGCCGGGCCGGTCAAAGTATACAGATCCAGCCGGGCCGTCTTCGGGCCTGGGTTTGCAGGGCTCTGCTGTGAAGTTAATTGTTTAGTAAAAATTAACAACGGAAGACCTGATAACGTGTCTCAATGGAAAGAATATACCAAAGACGTAACGAGTAAGATATGTACAACAAATCTTTGATCATTATTCGCAAGTACCTGACTGGAGTGAAGCGACTGTTTCGAAGGCGTTCTTTTTATCTTTTTAATCCAGAAGAACAATACTTTTTTCTTACAACTTATGATTTAAAAAAAAAAATCAACATTATGTTGCATCATTTTCATGTTCAAACGATGGAAAGAGCTACCATAGATTCTATCTTATTTTAAGATTTTTTAAAAAATCTTTCCTCCAACGAGCTCTAAAAGAGTGGTCCCTCTTTCCGCTCTCGTAAGCTGAACATTCCGCTCAATGGTGAATATAACAAACTGAAGTAAATCTTATGACGAATAAATTTGATGAGAGACCTCAAACGTGATTTTTTTTAGCGATAGTATTGAAGTTGTAAGTTGTCGCCGTCCATCTTGAATTCTGACCACTTCCAGACTTCTGAACTCACTGATTTCTGTGATCAACAGAAGTTAATGAGTAACAGCTCCAGTGAATAACACTCAACTCCACTTGTGATCCCGTCTATCTGGTAACCACAACGTGCAATATGAGAAGGGTGGATGGTATATCATTGAATTGCTTTTTTTCCACAGACAAATCTGTAACCAATTACAATGCATGCTACGGCTAATCATACAGACGCAGTTTCTCCGAGGACCTTGTTTCTGGTCATTGAACACTGCACTGCATCCGCAAACGCTGACACACTTGCGGAACTGTTTCCAACTTCGGTAGAATTCATTGTGCACAACGTTCCTAATGTCGAATAAAATACCACTAGGAAATAAAACCCACAGAGCACTGTAGAAAGGTCCATATGTTTCTTACATATATGCTCTCTTTTCCGTACACTTTATCTCATAGATCCCACATGTGCTTTTAGTCAGACATATGTAAAGTGACAAAGAAAAGGTAACATATTCTTGAGTACCCTCTTAATAATGATAATAAAACATGTATCTCAGAAAGAAAGGCGAGCTAGCCAAGGAAAGTGATGCCTTTACAGAGAGGAGAGGAAACAACTTCGTATGAAACAAAAGCGTTCTGACTTTTTAAGTGTTTATTTACTTGTAAAAATCCGAGCATAAAATTTTTTTACTTGACCGCAACATACCATATGTACAGCTATGCAATACAAAGATAGACGATATAAACAATTCAGCACAGGAAAAAAACAAAACTATTTTGGTACAGATATGATATAAAACCAAGTTTCTATGTTATCGCAACTGAACAAAGGTTCAAAGTAAATTTCTCTTCCTTACAGCAATAGGGTTTAATTTCAAATGTGTATGGCGTACGTCAGTGTATCAGGTGATTTTGAACACCATTTATGTTGGTTTGGCTGAAGTGGACATCATATTATTATTCAGATCTTCACTCGAAAGCATTTAGTTGTAAGCGTATCGTAGACTGAAGCACAGCTGTCATAGGGGTTTATGAACAGTGCGTGCATTTCGAAAGCACTTAGGAATTCATTGCAACTGCCGTGTTCTGTTAGCGTATGAGCTTAAAACTTCGTAGCTACTGGTTCAACAGAAAAAAACAAACACCAAACAAATGCTCGAGAACGTTACAGCAGACAGAGAGGACCCTGAACAAGTCCTCTTCGAAGCAACTTAGTGGGTGTCAACAGCGGTGTGTTATTTTCCGGAGAGTTGATAAATATAAATGCACTTGTATATAATTGTAAGTAAATAAATAGAAAACATTTGCTTTTCATGGCGTTCTTCAAATCGCCCGATTCACTGACGAACTCGATTATCCACCATTAAAAAATATCCGAAAAGAAGCTCCAAACTCTGCGGCTATCTTCCTTCGCACGTTAATAATAGTTATCACAGAGAATACACAAAAGGTTCCTCAACAGTCTGACACCCAGTCGAGTTCCATCATTTCTTGAAATGTCGTAGATAAATACAGAGGTGGTTGCACTGGCGAAAACTTAACAGGACATTTCTATGCACCGGCTGTCATGGACAACGAAACCTAACACACCAGTCTGTAAGAGATGTACCTTCCCGCCGTTTCCGAAGCTCTGATGATCTTCACAACCTGCAATGAAGAAAGGATTACTTTAATAAGTTGTTCATTTCTACTGCCAACAACACTGTTCCAGGTTGATGTTTACCATTCCTGCAACACGACGAAGATTCGTAACTAAAGATATCCCTATTTTGAGCCGATGCAGTACGGTGTCTATTTTGAGTCAATGCAAATGACTGTTAACACCAATACCATGTCAAAACAATGAGAATGTATTCGTATTTTAATCTTTAAGATTTCTACAACATTTTCCCTACAGTCAAAATTGAATGCATAAATTCCAGAAGCAAGAAATACAAGGTTACTCAATATAAGACGGAAGATAATGGTATAGAAGAGAATGAAAATCTACGCTAAGAGAATAGGAGAAAAAGATGCAAAACGTTTTTCACACACAATGTATATTCAATAAATAAGGAAACACGTTCTATTCAATCGAGAATAAGAGCGTATAATTTCGATGTGTTGCAGGTACTTCTGACGACCGGCAGGGCCCAGTAACGTGAAACGTCTTCAAGTGGTACAGTGACATATGGTACGACGTCTGGAAACCAGTAGAAAAACATGGAGATTCGAAGTGCCATATGGATCTCGTATGTCGCCAAGGGAAATAAACCAACAGATATTCATCATGAACTAAGGGGGTGTATGGAGACGGCATAACGTCCCGGAAACAAATGTACCTGTTGTGTAGTGTGTCCACAAAGGGGAATATTGAAGTGAATGAACAGCGGCCATCAACAGCAACCACGGAGGAGAACGTGTATCGAATGGAAGCGATCATACAGGTCAGGCGACTGAAAATGAGAGACACTGCTGAGGTACTCAACATTTCGTCTGGTTCTGTGTTCAATATTGTGGCTGAGCATCTCGGTTGTGAAGGATGGCTACCGAAATAACTTACAACACAAAAGAATGGGCACTAACACATTTGCAATGTTACGAGCAAGAAGGAAGCCACTGTCTACGTTGCATCATTACGGGCACTGAAACCCCTGTGAAACACCTTAATCCAAACAGGATAGCACGTCATGGAGATATCCATCCAACACCGAAGAAGTTCCGTCGGCCAAGACAATCATCGGAACTGTATTTTAGGACCATCTGAGTATTGTTCGCTGCCTTATTCACCCGATTCCACATTGCCAATTATCACTGGGAGGTTTTGGAATACCTTCCCTACAGGCCGGACCTGATGCCCAGTGACAACTATTTCTTCGGGCCCATGAAATAACATGTGTGTGGCCAACGATTTCAGACTGTCGAGAACGTACAACAGGCCGTAATCGCCTAGATGAAGCGTCCTGAAAATCAAATAGTTTTCCAACGCAATATATACACTGATTACGGGTGGAACAAATGATTCGACAAATTTGGTGATTAAGCTCGTATGCATGTATGTCTGTAGTTTGAATTTTCTACTCATAAACGCACGTCTAGAAAATCACATATTACCTTATTTACTGAATCTACCTTGTATAAGCCCTATTATTGGTGAAAACAGTTCAGTGAAAAAGACTAGAAGAGTACTGCGATTTTAAAAAAACATGGAGAAATACAAGTAAATTACAGGAATTCGTTATATTAATCTACAATTACGTAGTTCTCGGAAAGAAACCTGAATTTGTGTGGTGAGGCAGTATTTATCTAGCTATGATTAGTGAAAAAACCCAGCAAAACACCATTCGGCAACACAGTAATTAGTACCGTGCAAAATAAGTTATTGGTGATTACTTTATAAAGTCATACCCATACTATGCATGCAAACGCCATACTGTTTGTTAATCCTACATAAACAAATATGCGGAATTCAACAAGTTCTCAATTGTAAGTATATCCTTGCCAGAACCGCCTTCAAATTATACCATTTCCACTCGTTTAAAACACAACTAGAGATTACATTCAACTACAAACGACAATGAAATTCCTTGGGCACACTTCCAACTTTATCTTCATTATGAGTCAGCGACAATATTCACATTACAGTAAAGCACACACGGAATGTAGCGAGATTCAAACATCACTTGGAAAAGTTATTTTTTTCTTTCTTTTTTCACCTGCAAAACAGCGGTAAGTTCATCACAACTTTCTCAACAATTATTAGTAATTCACAAAGCAAGTAAAGCTAATTTGGTCTGTATTATTCCACAGGGCATTTTAGCTTCTTCCATTTTGACGGTGTCACAACCGGAAAGGAAGACAAATTATTATTACTGAAAGCTGAGGTTCGGCCTTCAATGTCAAACGGGGTTGCAATGTGGAAACACAAGCGAACACAGTCAAACTCTGCAGGAACAGCCTCTTACCTGGCCTCGTCTGAGGCCAAAATATCTGCAGATGGGATCTCCCTGCTGAATTCTTGGAAGCTGATTCTCCTTTAATTTACTATCCAGTTAAGGTCACCTGCGTTTTCAATCATATGGAAAGGGGAACACAACAAAGGTACAACAACAGAAAGAAATAAAAAAAATAATATTAACGAATAACAATCACTTTCTAAATTGTACACAAACTTATATAAGAACAGCGCTATCGTAAACATACATGCTGTGATTTATTAATTATAATTGACATTTATATTTGATAGTATTCGGCAACAGCGAGCCGTTTCGTTTTTATTTCGTAACCGCGAGATATAAACAGACTAGCTGATTTGCCCGCCCGTTGGTGAGGGGTGAATAAAGTATGTTGACAAGTCTTCGGGACTGTCACCAACCAGCTTTGTTAGGGGTGTGTTAACTAACATAGCCGTTGTAAATGAAAGTCACGACAAATTTGACCACGTGGAGGTAGTCAACCCGTCGAACAACACTGTAGTGTGGGTTGCCGCGTGCTTTGCTTTTATTTATTTTTTCCATTGTTGTTTCCACCACCATTGGATTTCAATGGACAATTGGATGGTCGATTAACTCTCAAGATGATAATTTTAGGATCAAAGCGATGTGGTAACTTGCTAGTTCGGTCCAGTGTCTGATCATGTGCGAAAAATCATTCCAATCGGTCAAGCACCTTTTGCGTGATGCTCGCGCAAACATACTCACTTTCAATTTTATATAAAGAGATTTCTAGTTACCAAAAAATATGAGAAGATGTAGCCCTGAATTGATTATGAGTACAATTCAACAGGTGTATGTTGACATATTCAAAGTAAAAGGCACAAATACTTGGAAGTCAATGGATTACGGTGTTCTTTAGAAGACGGCTACATCAATTATGCATCAGAGTTCAGGGCTGAAGGAAATGCCTTACGCCTAAGTTGGGTTCGATGTTTGAATCCATTACAGTTGGGAAAATACCTTTAAGGTTCTAAGAGGAATCCTACGTTTACTATTTCAATGAACGATGAATACTATCAAGACTATTTCAACGCTGAATTGTTACTGATATCATTACTTGTATTATCATTTGTATTTACGTTCTACCCCAACAAATGTGCTACTTCATTAACAGTGGTCCTACAGATACGATGAGTATGTGTTGTGCAATTCTTGTGTGCTGAGGTTAACTTCAGCTACTCCACGACTACGACTGTGGAAACTGAAGATTCTGTTAACAGTGTAAAAATAAAGAAACCAAAGCAAACAAGAATCACAAACTTCTTTAAGTACAATTATATTTAGTGCTTTTATCATTCATTGCCCAACATACTTTTAATTATAATAATAACTGACCAAGTATTTTGATAAAGATATTATGTACTTTTAGGCTATTTGTTCATATTTTGGAAGATTTTCATTGCATTTTAGATATTTCACTTAAAGTTTATGATGTGCTCGGATCATATCGAAACCCATTGCATTATTAGCAAGTTTATGTTTATACTACAGCAGAAAAACTGTTATTTTGGCTAATACTCTAACAAATCATCTAATCAGACACTGGCAATAAACCCAGTACAGGCAGTAGCTCTTCAATGCGAACGAACACAAGGATTTTCGCTAGAAAACAGGAACATTCTTTTTTCATTTGAACATTTCATTAACTACAAATGAACAACAGCTTACCGACGGGGATATAATTACCGACAAAATATTCATAATTTAAGAAACAACGTAATTGATTCAACTGTCGAATGAATATCTGAACGTTGCCTTTGATTCTGTCTATCATTTCAAAAGGCACAACTGGAATAGAATATGCGTTAAAATCTTTCTTACCTGTCCTCTTTTTAACCCAAAGTACCTGGCGACTGGATCTCCGGCCTGTATTCTCATTAACTGGTTTTCTTTTAATTTGCTGCGGATTAGTTAAGGGAACAAACTGCATACACACACACACACAGAAATTAAGTTAGATTATTAATAAAAACCAATACAAGCAATTAGAAAACTTTGCTCTTTTTAAACAGTAAATAGGATTATTATCATAGGAGACCAATACTTACCACGTGTTTTCTACTGAGATTGAAGCTGGAAAATATCATTTATCACCCGTTAACTAATCATTTACCAATGGCACTAAGAAAGTAATGCCTCTTATAATTTTATTTTTGCAGGTGACGTCAGAGCCAAATGTTGAAGGTATGGTTCCAATTTCATCTCTCGAAGAAAAAAGGAACTTTCGAATCCCTTGACGTCTGGACGATTATCCACGACGTTTCCTAGCAAACATGGACGCCTCAATTTTTCCCCCCAAGGGGAGATGGGCAAAGGTCCATCAGAGGTTTGGGAATACTCTCACATTGAACGTGGAGGAAATCAACACTCTCTGAATAACTGAAATTTACACTGATCTCTATTTGAAAGCGGCACTGCACCGATCCACGCATTAAAAATTTAATGAATATATGAATCCACGGAGCGAAGGGGACAGTTAATTAGTCACAAGGAAAAAAACCGCCATACTTGTCATCCAGGTTCAAATTTCTCAGTGAGACTCATTCCTTAAACACCCGCTCTAAAGAGAACATGGTACTCGCAGTGCAAAAACATAAATCAGAGGACTACTCAAAATCTTTCACTGGGTATACTACTAGAGCCTGGAACGAAATCCCTGAACCCATCTGGGACTCAGGTTCTCTATTATCATTTAGACGAAACTTAAAGAATTTTTATCCCAGTCACAATTCTCTCTGACTCCCTAGACACACACAGGTGTACAGATCAACACGACACGATGTTATATAATATTATTGTTATTTTCTCTCGAGTTATTATAGTTACTATTTTTCTTTCTTTCGGTAATCGCTGTATGAATGTAATATTATATATTTTTTCACTTTTAATTGTAATTAATAATGTATGATTGTTAGTGTTCATATTTTTGTTTGTTTCGTAGTGTTCGATTATTCATATCATGTAAATTTAATGTAGAATGTTCAAATGGTTGCGTGGAAGAAAAGGTTATGCCTTAACTCAGCCATTTAATAGAAGAGTAAATGAAATGAAATCTAAACCTTCAAATTCCAGTCTAAACCAATATGGCACAAAGTGTTCTGCGCATTATTGCTATGCGACTCGCTTTTTTGCGTCGGACGTATACCGATAAAAGTAACTTACAATTTTTAAAAAAAAATCTAGGAATATGTGACGTCAAGTCTGCCTTTCTTTCAGCTGATTACGGTTGAGTCACTCCTGCCTCTACGCTAACTCGTAAGCAGAAATGTCAATATTGTGTTTCACTACAAACCTTTGCACCTAACTTCATTTCTATACGAGTCCATATGTTTGTGTGTTTCGTCCTATTACGATCAAGCAACAAATCAGAAATGTTCATTTCACTTTCATTAAAGCAAACCTCAATGAACAGAATAAAAACAAAACACACAGTTAATACTTACTTACTTTGCATGCGCACACATCAGTCCTTTTCGTCATTCCTTAGCTTTCTAAATAGAGATATAAAATATAGCAGTCATTCAATACAAAGTATTTATATTATTAGTTTCTGATGTTCATGTAAAACCATCTTCCAATTCTTTAAAAGTACCTTTCCGGGGGGGATGACAAAATACAAAAGGTTTGGGAATGCGTTTAAGACTGTTTCTTCCCTCAGAACACCCTTGCTCTAGTTCTAGGAGAGACAACTGATTACTAGTTAAAAAAGTGAAGCAGAGCCCAGCTGCGCATATACGCTAACGCCAGGCTTCAGCAACGAGCATCCTATCCTATCTGGATGATTAATATTCCGTTGGAAAAACTGCGCAGACCTTTTCAACCCAACCTAACCACCTTCCTAGTCCTAGTAGATACAGAACTGAAAACTGCCTTCCCCGTATCTCGGGACCCGTCCCTGTGATCTGAATTATCTGTACGGATTTCAACTTCTCACAGAGACTTCCAATGACACCTCAAACACCTTCATTCATAGCCTTAAGCTGGATTCTGAATTTAAATTTTATTTAAGGCCTTTAGGCAACTTTGGCTTAGGCCGTACGGATGATGATGGGATAGTTGGTGGAATGAAGAAAGTGGGAGCACACGGGAGAACTTCGAGACAACCTACGCATATGGTGTTTGTCCACCACAAAGCCCACATGACATGAGCTGGGATCGAACCGAGAATCCCAAGCACCAGAAGTGAGCGCTCTACCACAGAGCCACCGCGGTCTTTCCTAAGGTGAAATCATCCCCGCCCTCCGGAACTCGGGACCCGCTCCCGCGATCTGGTTGAATATGGGTTTGAACTCGTCTCGCCGGGACCTTTCCAACGACACACAGCACCGCCCCTGCAATGTGTATGATCTATACGGGTTTTAACTCGTCTCAGCGAGAACTTTGGAACGACGCCTTAAGCATCTTCATAGTTGAAAGTTGTCAACAGACAGCGATTCTATAAGGGTTCACAGTACTTGCTTCTGCAGCCTAAAAATGATTGATCTACCATTTATGCTCGCAACAGAAAGTGTGACGAAGAATAAACATTTAATTTATTAATTTTAACATTTATCGTAGCTGCACGAGTTGTACAAACATGGATTAAAAATCTGCACATGTTGCTTTTCTAAAGAAGCAGAGGTGAGTTCATTTCACCAAAACATGATGCATACTCGTATGTTGTGTACAACACAGTTAGTCGTGTGCATAGCTCGTTGCTGGAGCAACCCCGCGGCAAGAAAAACACCCGGGTCCCATTCATAGTCCATGCACAGACTATTCCGCGTAAGTTTTATCTTCATTCAAAAGTTTTTTTTATGGACAAAGAAATTCATATCAATATTTCTTCATGCAAAACGTCCTCTGCATGAGTAAAACGGTTGTTGGTTATTGGAGGTCACTTAATAATCCTAAACTGCCGTAGAGAACAACGACTGATGATAAAGCTGTATTCTGAAGAATTGCTGAACTAGTACAAGGATGAAAGCACTTACGTCACTCCACATTTTTCACGCCTAAGGACAGTTTAAAAAATCGTCAGCTCTCACTTCACACGATAACGCATGGGTTTGACATAATGGAAGGCAATGTACGAAGACTAATGCTGAAACTCTAAACAAAAGAAAGACATAACTGGCAAGAAAACGCAACTGTTCTCAACGACCACCTACTTTACTCGATAGATTTGGCACCTCCCGTTTTTTACAGAGAAATCTCACGTACTTTAGGCATTCGGGGAAACTGACTTCTAAACTAAAACGGACGTATTCAAAAAAGTTCATGGATATGTCAATCACTGAACAGATATGTGGAGTAGTATGTTGAAGGCAAAGGAGGAGTAAACTTGCTTTCTTTGAATTATTATTCATCTATCGTAGCCGAATATTTAAATTTTGTGACAACCCAGGGAGCCATACTGACAAGATTAAAAGAAATTTAGAAGTACATAAAAAAGAAAGAAAAAAAAAACAGGCCAGAACTGTTACCGAAAAAAGCTTTTTTTTTTTTTTTTTTTTTTTTACTTTGACCAAGTACGCCAGGCTAAATCTTTGAACAGAAACTTTAGAAGCTCAGATATGAAATAAGATAGAGACCCTGACACGCCATAAAGGCGACACTTTCTCTTCGATGAATTCAATCCTTTGCCTATCAAACGTTAGCAAAAATAGCGTGTTTGAGCTGCTTTTAGTTCCAAATACCGTAACACCACAACCAACAGGAGACTGTATATGCTACGGCTTTCTCTCTAAAGCATTTTACACCTGTGCTCGTAAAATAATACTAGAAAATATTCCAGATATACCGGTGGAAGTAATTAAGCTGAGCGAGTTTGAACTGTTGTTCGTAAACTTAGTGGCAGAGCGCACTCAAGAAAGGCTCGTTTACTTGAAATTTTACGCGAAGCGACCTACGCTTCTATGTTTAAACGTGACAAATGAAAAACAAACTCAAGGACATGACGGACCCCGATTTCTATGACAGCAGAAACTATCTATTCATAAGGTGTAATCACTATGGCTGCATTCAACGCGGTGAGCTGATCAGCAATTTTGTCCTTTGAATGCCACTGAGAACTTCCGCCATTTTTTTTAGCCCAACATTTTCACGCTCACTTGTGAGCCGGAAGTTGGAAGCCAAGAAGTAGTAGAAGACGTGTCTGTTAAATATATAGAGAATTCTTTTGTTGGGCGTATACAAGTTAATAAATGGTGCCCATGAGTGTCGAGATGACTTTAGACTTTTCAAAGGAGAAACATTACCTTTATCGGTAAACATACTTCGACAACACCAAAAGAAGTACGGAGCTCCTTACAATATTCAACTGTTCGTCCAGATCTACATGCTTCTTGTCATCCGAAGGATTTCCGATCCCAGAAGGCTCACTGAACGCTCAGCAGTGAACGCTCACTGAATGCAGATTTGGCATCTGTTGCTACCATTACTTCGGAGATCTTAAGTACCAAAGTAACATATTAGCTGATCCTAAAAGAAGCTTCGCTCGCTCAGCTCAATAAAACAAAATATTTATCCCCAATAATGAATAAAACTTATAGAAAACTCTACTGCAAACCTTTAATTTTACTACAAAATATCTCAAGCGAAATTCAATCATGTGGGACTAAAGGACAATCTAGTGCCAAATTCAGACAGCTACACGCTCTGGTGCTATTTGTAAATTACTAAAACTTAAAATTATACCCGATAAGAATACATTTCCCTGTTTTCCGTTATCAACCGAACAGAAACTAATATGAATATAGATTAAATAGACGAACAAAACAAAGAAGCTAAAAAAGGACTGCTGCTGTGGAATAAGAATAAATCCACTGAATATTAACTTAAATAGTTGATCCAGCTAAAATCGGAAAAGTTGAGTAACTCTCAGTAACACAATTGAAGAGAACAGGGAAAGAAGGGAAGGGGGTTGTAAAACTGAAAAGAGTTTGCAATCGTAACAACTACTACATAACGACAGCTAATCGCTAGGAAAGTTCCAATCCAAAAGCCGAAATAATCCACAAGTTATAGCATTTTTTAGAATATTAAATACCTGCGAGTAAATGGGAAAAGTAAGACTTTAAAATGCGTATTACAAGAAATCACATTCTTTCCCTTAATCAATTACAAATTACGAATGCCATAAAAAAAATTGTGCATGAATTTTGAATTTATTTAAGGCCTTTAGGCAACTATGGCTCAGGATGATGATGGGATGAATTGGTGAAATAAAAAATGTGGCAGGAAACAGAAGCACCCCGAGAACAACTCACGCACACGGTGTTTATACACCACAAAGCCCGCATGGCCTGAGCAGGGATCGATGTGACGACCCCCAGCACCAGAGGTGAGTGCTCTACCTTTATATTCCATACTACTTCAACAATCAAGATTTACTTTGCGTCGGAGAAAATTATGCACCTTTTTATTTTCAGAAGACAATGTGTATTGTCACACCACACTGGTAAGTTTTCTCACATATCACGTTTCTCTATGTTCGATTTGAAATGCATTTATGGTCTTTGTCAGCTAAGGCTCAGGCCGAGATAGGGGGAGGGGAAAGGATGCGGGAAGGTGGCGGCCAGGGCGAACAGGAAGTTGAGGGTAAAAAAACTCCTGCCTGGCGTGAATGAGGAAAAATTCTGTTTCTCTAAATGTCTAGATAATTCCCGCCGTTTTGATTTTCTCAGATCCATCTCCCAAACTTTATACAACTGTTTCCTTACCAACAATATAAGTTGTACACAGACAATGCGCAAGAGGGCTAGCTGTCAAATCAATATACTCACGTGGCTCAATCTCTCGGCGTTAGCTTGTTCAGTTTTTAATTCACTGACGTTTCCATTCGCCCTTCAATCTGGGTTCAAAACGAAAGAAAGGGACGACACGGTACATAGAAGCTTACAACTACCTACATAGTTACACTATTTTTAAAAGTAAACTCTTACAACAATATATATTATATGGCTTGCCACTGTTCCCAAATAGAACATTATATACTTAACAATAAACATCATATTGAGTAGGTACGAGGACAAGGTATCAGGCTTACTTTCTGAAACCGGTATACAAGAAATCCTTGTGAAACTACCGAAGAGTACAAATTAAAAGAAATGCACGAAAATATTTTCGGTCCACCGGTAGTTTCTGGGGATGGGGCAATGACGTGGTAAATATAAAGGTTAAAAGAAAAGGAAATACGAGTGTAAGATGGAGTTCACTAAAAAAGCGCCGAGCAACAAAATAACTTCACATTCGCTGAGTGGTGGGATGTGCCAGAAAGGACCTGATTACAAAAGTTAACTATTAATATACTAAACGAAATTGATTAAAAGCCTTTAACGGCTTAATTTTTCTTCAGTTTTCAGTTGTACGGAGTATCGGCGACAAGTGATTATCAATAAAACGAAAGTAAGGAGTGTGAAATATGAGAGTGTTATTTAAATAACGGATGCCATATTTTATGTAATATTCGCTGATCTCAATTCTTTTTAGTGAAGTATCTTTCCTAAAGAATTCTCTCTTTGAATTGTTTCGTTTACAAGAAACAACTTAAATGAAGACCAGGAAGTATTACATAAAATATGGCATCCGTTATTTAAATAACACTCTCATATTTCACACTCCTTACTTTCGTTTTAGTGATAATCACTTGTCTCCGATATACTCCGTACAACTGAAAAAATTAACCCGTTCAAAGTTTTTAATCGATTTCGTTTAATGCATAAATACACAGATTAATGTTAATCTGTGTAGTTAACCAGATTCATGCTGGTTAAGACTGGCACCCCCCCAGCATTGAGCGAATGTCAAGTTCTTTTGTTGCTCAGCTGTTTTTTAGTGAACTTATCAATTTATTTATTAAGTTTCAGATACAGCTCGAACAGCCATTTCACACTAAAACTAAATAGCATTAAAATACGGTACATTATAAAACGACATATAACACACAACGTAATATCAATAACTTCTATTCGTTGCAAGCACTCGACCAAATTTATTTCCTGATCCAAAAATCTCAACATAAAATCCATTAATATACACAGTTACTAATTTATGGAATAAGGAATACGGCAGGTGTGGCGGTTAATAATTCTTAATTTGTTCAAGAGATGGCGCTGGAAACAAGGTTGGTTCACAGTCTCATCTCTTATGCCATTTTGTTGTTGTTACCGTACTTTTCAAAACGCCATTCATGTTTAAACGATTTCGGGTTCGCGTCATATTTTTCGTGTGGTAACCATGTCGAGTTTCGAGCCAAATAAAGAGCATTTGCGGCACGTGCTGCTTTTCTTGTTCAATAAAAAGGAAAACGCGAGTGAAAGCCTTCGTATAGCCTACTTGTGGAAAGTGGAAACTTACGGTGACAATGTCCCAATGCAAGACGCTTGTGTGCGTTGGTTTAGACGATTCAAAAGTGGTGATTTCGACTTTAAAGACAAAGAACGCCCAGGTCAACAACAACAACAACCACACACACACACACACACACACATAAAAATGCCGAATTGCAAGCATTGTTGGACGAAGATGATACGCAAACTCAATAACAAATGGCAGAAAGGTTTATTGTTGTGATCGCCGAACCATTTGTGATCGTCTGCATGACATGGGAAAGATCCAGAAGGCAGGAAAATGGGTACCACATTAGATGAACGACAGACAGACAGGAAAGCGAGAAACGGTGTGCGAGTTTTGATTTCTCGGCACGACTTTTTTGCATCGGATCGTGTGAAAAAAAAAAAATGCATATATATATATTCAGATAATACAAAACGCAGCAAATCATGGGTTGACCCAAGACAACCATCAACATCGACCGCACGACCGAATCGCTTTGGAAAAAAGAAAATGCTGTGTATTTGGTGGGATCAGAAGGGTGTCGTTATGAGCTTCTGAAACCAGGTGAAACAGTTAATACCGTTCGCTACCGTCAACAAATGATCAATTTGAACCATGCACTAATCGAAAAGCGACCAGAATGGGCTACAAGACACGGCAAATTTATTTTGCAGCACGATAACGCCCCATCACAAACAGAGAAAGCGGTCATAGACACCATTCCTGCACTTGGCTCTTGCCCCACCCGCCGTACTCACCAGACTTGGCCTCTTCCGACTACCACTTGTTTTCATCGACGTCTCACGCACTTTCCATGCAACAGTTTAACAATTACGGAGATGTCGAAAAGTGGCTTCATGACTGGACCACCTCAAAAGATGTACAGTTTTTCTGGGAGGGCATTCACAAATTGCCAGGGAGATGGAGAAACTGTGTGACTAGAGATGGCCTATACTTTGAATAAACCACTTTGTATCTTCCTCCCACATTAAACGTGCTTCTTGTCAGAAAAAAAAAAGTATCATTAACCGGCATACCTGGTAATAAATAAAAGCAGTGGCGAAAATAAATATTTTATTTTTTCGTGGATTTGTGTGCAAAATTATTGAATGGACTAATAATGTTAATATAAACAATAACAATCTGTGAACAGAAATGGCACGACTTACATATATTGTCATTTTTCATGGTGAGGAACTGTCTAATGATAACACAAATTAATCAAGAAATGTAAGAGTACATTCTTCTGATTAAGTTGAAGTACCGACTTATAACCGACCGCTACATGGAAGGTTACCGAAAGATTTGTTTCACTTTAGAAATTGGGATTTTTTTTCGTTGGTGTTCTGTCAATTTCTTTCGTTTCTTTATTTTCGTATGTCGTGTACATCGAGTGCCCTCTGTCTGTCTGTCTCTCTCTCTCTCTCTCTCTGTGTGTGTGTGTGTGAGAGAGAGAGAAAACACATATCACTTCCTACTTTACACCGAATAGCCTCACCCGAAACTTGACCCGCCACTGGCCCTATCCCTAGAGACTGAGACCTTGGTCTGAAAATATCTGTGCATTATTTTGATTTGTGCACTGATAATTTCACGAGGATTTCCTGTATACGGGTTTCCAATGGTAAGCTTAAGGCCCCTCGCTACTCCATCCCCCACTTTTTAACATTTTTTCAATCTAATAGCATTATCAAAATTTTAAGAAGATACATCTCTAGTACTTACAAATTACTATGAAATACAATGGACAGCGATCTCTAGATCTTGTCCATTGATGAGTGATTCGTTGTCAAAGATTATGACGTCATTATTTAATTAAAAACGTATCATTCATCAATGGACAAGATCTAGAGATCGCTGTCCATTGTATTTCATAGTAATTTGTAAGTACTAGAGATGTATCTTCTTAAAATTTTGATAATGCTATTAGATTTTGAAATATTTTGAAAAATGTTATAAAAGTGGGAGTAGCGAGGAGCCTTAACAATAATCCTATAATATAAGTCATGTAATGATTGTGAAACACACATAAAATGAGTGCGTAAAGGATACTATCTCGCCAGCAACTCCTGCTTCTCCTCTGGAGTCATGACAACGTGTTCAGGTACCAATTCATGCTCTGTGATGTTAATCAACAACTCGGACTCTAAAAACTGCTCCAGAATATACTTCGGTGCCATATCCACTAACGACTGTCAAAGAAAAAGAAAACAGATACTCAATGATAATCGCTTACAGACTAACTACTTTTACATTCAATGAGTGAGATTGAGGAAAACGTTACCGAATATTTCGTAGTTCCATGCTTCCTGACTCCACAGATGTCCTGACCTCTCTCAGCCTCACCCTCCAGCATAGAGTTCGAGCATCTCTGGCCTTGACTTTTGTTTTAGTTTGCACAAAACATATCAAAACATAACGGAAAAGACGACCAAAACCGTTTACTGCAAGTCTAATGACATGTTCCGAGTCATGATGACCACAGTACGCACAAAGCATTTGTATTACAGGAAAATATGGAACTGTTTCATTTTTCATGTCCATATCTGCTCTCAACTTGTCTACACCGTCATTCACATAAAGTAGGCATCGGATGATAACATAAGAGAATCCAGCCAAAACAGTAACTTAAGTGTGGTCTGCGCCAACATGAGAGTTTCAGAATCCAGTTAACCAGATTAATTACTTCATTGAGTTACACTTTTATCATCATCTTATTAATCTGTTTAAAATAATTTAATTTTCAAAACTAGCAATGATGTAAAACGGAAATACTAATACAAACAGTATTTACAGAAATAAATGTACACAAAAAAAAAGCACTGCAGGCGCCCAGTAGAACCTTATTCCGTATAAATCTCCAGATCCTTCCACTGACTTGTCAAAGCACATAAAAAACTGCTAGATAATTACAAAACTTCCTTGTAAATGTTGGCAATGATGTCATATAACACAAAAAAGAAACATAGCTTAGGGTCTAAACGGTAACTATCTCGCCTCGTAATTGGGGTGGCAGAATGAAATCCCGAGATCGCTCATTTTAAGTTTTCCCCAGTTCTTTCAGCAGTCACAAAGGAAATACTAGGGCACTTCCGAAATGAAGGGTCACTACGTTTTACCCACGGACAATACAAAAACGCACGAGACAAAGCCGGGTCGTAGCCTGAGGTGCTATAAAGCCCATAATGCAAGATGTTCGCTCATGAACATTCAACAACCACATCAAATAT